>JASFAX010004167.1:0-40183 GCA_030737875.1 Allium sativum
GGCCCGCTAGTTAGCCCAATTTATAAACAAGAGGTAAAAGAAGGGAACATTCAATCAAACATATGTCACGTAATTTAAATAAACATGTCTCATGAAACTTGCAATTAAATTGGATAGAACTTGCATAAGCCTAAGCATGTGAACATGTAGATCTTGGCATAGGTGAACAAACTTGGTTTATAAACTGGCATAATTTAGGAGAATCATGACATGTACATTACCAAAGCATGGATAAATTTAACTTTAACATGTAGATGTGAACTAGATCTAACAATAATGATCATATGAACTTGCATGAAATCACTTTATAAACATGCATATAAATATAGATCTAATTTTTGGATCTAACACAGAACATGAAACTTGTATATGAGCATATATATATATATATATATATATATATATATATATATATAGATCTTGACTTGGGTCTAACATAAAACATGTATCTTGCATATGAACATATATATAGATCTTCACTAACATAAAACATGTATCTTGCATATGAACATACATATAGATCTTGACTAACATAAAACATGTATATTGCATATGAACATATATATATAGATCTTGGCTAACATAAAACATGTATCTTGCATATGACACATCATGAAAGGATTGTCAAACTTATATGTGGTATGATGGTTTCGTTCCCCAAATCATAATAAGTTTATCACCAATTTCCACATGATACAATAAGCTTAAATAAACCACAATCTTTCCAAGACATACATGACCAAATTATTGCAAGAATTAGACACGAATTCGCATCATCAATCACATACAGCTTGGTTTAAATTCTATTTTCCAATTCATTACAAATCACGTCTTTAATTTATTCACATCTGAAAGGTAACTATACTTACAAACAAAAAGGAATTCTTGAGTTCTGGGATCTGTATTCTGAAATTGAATTGCTCGCCTTTAATGTAGATCGTTGAATTCTCTTAGTTGAGTTAGATTAGATTTAATTTGATTTTGATGTTGCTTCTATCTTCCCTTTGAGTTGAAAGAGATGGCGGCAATTCTAGGTTCACCATTGACGGCATGACGACCCTAGGAATATTTTTGTGTGGCTTAGGGTTTAGATTTAGGTTGCTTATATAGAAATTTGATTTAATAGGAACCATCAGATTAACCTAGAGCAAATCAAAGCCATTCAGACAAGATAGAATAGCCACATCAGCCCTAATGATTCAGCAAGGAGTCCATAAGAACCAATCATATGCCACATCTGCCTTAGTGCGAATCGGCCCACGGGTTGACAGCCAAACACCCTGAATCAACCCATAGTCAACCCAGCGGAGCTCTGGTCGACCTCAAAAACAGGCCGGTTCAGTTATTCCCCCTACCGATTCGCTGTTTTGAACTTTTTTGCATATTTATTTATTTAATATATATATATATATATATATATATATATATTTCTCATATGCATACAAACTTCAAGGCTTAATAACTTCTTCATAAAGTATCCGTTTTATGCAAACCAAATGTCTATCTTGACCAAAATTTTGAGATGAACGTAATAGCGCAACCCATTTCACTTAATTCTTCTTCTAAAAATTAAGTGTTCTTGAATTCATTAATTTTAATATTCTCAGAAAATTCAGGGTGTTACATTCTCCCCTCCTTAAAGGATTTCGTCCCCGAAATCATCAAGTTAAGAAGAATGCATCTTAACATCCAATTATCCATCTACTTATCCATCATCCACAAGCATCCATTGTCCTTAAAAGACTTCTAATGCCATATGAACATATGCAAAGTGTGTGTATATGTCTCTTATCTAGTGCAAAATCAGGCGGTCTACTGGTCCAATTGACCTCCTTAATGCGAATCATGAGAGTGTCATGCGTCCAATATGTATGCAAATATCCCTAATCATGTAAATACTACATGTGTGCATATTCACTCATCCATATGCAACATCCATACGATAACACATCAAGTTTCAATCCATATACAAATACATTCATATGCATATGCAATATGAAAGTGACTGAGCCGATCTAGTGCCTAATGTGTGCATATGCATCCACGAGCAACCACTAGCAAACACTCGCAACCACTAGCAACCACTTGCAACCATCAATCATAACATGTATCAAACACATGTTTTCATCCATTGGCTTCTACCTAAGGATCGAGGATAGGACCGAGAGGATATACTTAAAAGATAAAGACTAGCATGCAAATAAATATTACAGAAAAAGGAGGAATCAAGGGTATACCCTCGAAAAGGGTATGATGTGTGTATCTAGTCTTCAGTCTTCTAAGTCGCATCCTCTGTGAGCTTCACTCCACTGTACCTTAACTAATTTAACTTCACGATATTGAAGCTTCTTGATCTCCATTTCCAAAACCCACTAGTAAAGTTAGGACCTCGATCGTTTACCATGCTAGAGGGTATCCAATGTTGTCGAACTATCTTTCAAAGATAAACAGAAGTTAACCTATATACTAAGATGATTTAAGGTATCTCTTCTACTTAGCTTATCCCTCAAGTCACAAATCTGAGAGTCGATATCTCGCACGCAAACCATCCTAGTCGAACTTGGCATCCCTCAAGTACAAGCCCCAAAGGACTAAACCAATATTAGACAAGCACCCAAGGAATACCTCCTCCGAATTTGGACGATTTATGTGAGATGATACTAGTAAAACAACCAAACAATTGAGCACTTAACCGACTCTGGCTATCATCGCCAATCCTGCTCCAAAACTATCGTTGATCGCATAACTGGCTTTGCATTGTCAACTAGATATATGCGGAAGTCTATCTTGAGTTTTAGGGGGAAAACTCCTAACCTTAATAAAAAAATATATGCGTACTCATGGACTACTCTAACTGATCGAAAATCGTCGATAAATACATAAAGTGATTCTAGGTAGCTAAGACAAACTGATCCCTTACGATCACATGAAATTTCGAGGGTATTTCCGAGGCAAGTCGAAAGTCTAACTACCCTCCTTTAACAATTACTAGCTAACCAATCCGTGCCTAGAATCAACCCATAGCCCATGAAACCAAAAACATAAGTATCTCAAATCCTTACAAACCAAAGATAAATGAGCCGAACCACAAATTGGATTTGAGACAATAATGGGATCTTCTACGATACAAGTACTAAGGTCCAGAGACTCAACTATGGAAGCAGATATAAACGAATGTAAAGCAATAAAATCAAAAATAGTACTAACAGGATGATCAAAAAGGAAAAACCTTACTACCCCTCTCTCAGGTATGCTGGTGGGGAGAGCATGCACTTGAATTCTGGAAAATCATGTCTTTTGTTCTTGCCCATGCCCTTAATTATACGACTCGTTATACCAAAATAAAGATACTTCCCCTTATTTTAGGTTTTACTATTCTTTCCTCCCCTCCTTTGTAAACCAAGTCCATATCCATGAGTTCTTCATCCTTGTGTTGTGCTCCTTAGCCAAACTCCCTCATTCTCATCTTTGCCATCCTTGTGTAACTTGTTGACAGGTCTCCCGAAAGCTCCCTCCATCGCACGGAGAATCCTACAAAGCTCGAAAGAAAATTAGCCGTAGGTGAAACTACTACGGCTATAGATGGAAGTTGGGCACTTGTTTGCCCTTTGACAAGTGTCGTAGTCTCGTCGAGCCTACGGAACCATGCCGTGATGAGGTTACCTCCCAGAAAGCCAGGAGCCCCGGAGACTCAGGAAAGAAGGAAACAAGGATTCAAACAGAGGATCAAAAGATAGTGCATATGGATTTGGGGAATACACCTTTAAAACAAAACTTTTTTTTTGAAAATGCTTCTTTAAAACCATTTTGAAAATAATTTTTCAAATCTTTTATCTGATCCGGTAACCTTCAGCTCTGATACCAAGTGAAACACCGCACCTCCATTAAGGTCACTCACAGATGGAATGCCTTAACTTCGGTGGAGCATTATAGGTAAAATATGCAGATAAATTACAAGTCAAACATATAAATCAGCAGAAAATAAAGTCATTTTATAAACAACTTAATTCAGTCAAGTTTTTACAACAATTTCCTTAATCATACTTAAATGTAATACTTAGAACTTCTGTCTTGATTTAAAAACTTCCAAGAATAAAAGAAGCGTAAAAACAATGATATTCCCCAATAAAGCATGAACCAGCCATAGCAGTGGAAGAGAGAGAGTCCAAAGCGATACACCAACTAATCTTCAAGCTTGAAAAGAGAAGAGGTCCAAATTAGGCTGAGCTATTCCCTACCCGACTACCTGGGGGGAAACGGAGGAAAAGAGGCGAAAAACAAACTAGGTCAGACATAAGTCTGGTAAGTCCAGTGATCTTTCAGCATGCAAACAAGATAAAGTATCATGATATGAATAAACTGAAAATAGGACAATACCATAAAAACAAGGTAACTAAAGACAAGATAAGTGCAAGGTGAACTGAATGCGCTTCTACTTTTTCTCTGCTTCGCTACTACTCTGTTAATCTGATTTCTATATTTATCTCTGCACCACCTAACTAGTGTCCCAACTAATAATCTGTATAAAACGATAATCATGATTCCAACCCCCGTAATTGTGGTAGCCTTCAGGTGTACATCTATCGTCAGGATTCCACCTCAATCAGCCTAATTTCCATGAACATGTTAGATGTACCCTTACTACCCTACCGATCGGCTCCCAACTTGTATTTATGTTCCATATGTCTGTGTCAATCGGCCCTCTCTTGCATGTAGATACCCTATGCTAGTCCCACTATAAGGTGTATCAATCCTTATGATAGCGATCCGACACGATTAAGGATGCACAATGTATAACTACTGGTGACCAGTGCCTGCTTTTTCCCAATCCGGAGTACGTGCTAGCCCGTAAACCGTCGGATCCTACACTGACGTACCCCATGTCGCTGCTTTGACCGCTTATAATCAGCGCAGTAATCGTGCGCCACCCTGCCTAGTTCAGGGTGCATTGATACATCCATGTGGGTTACTGCTGAAATGGGTCCCCAATACTAGGGTTTCCTATTGGTTAAGTTTGTGGGCCTATATTTACTAATATTACCCACTAACCTGATATGTACTTAACCCTCCCATCGATTCAAGCATTTTTAATAAACGGTTAAGTTTTGTGGGCCTATATGTACTAATATTACCCACCTACACGAGATGTACTTAACCCTCCCATCGATTCAAGCATGTTTATTTAATAGTTAATTTTGTGGGCCTATATTTACTAATATTACCCACCAAGACGATATGTACTTAACCTTTCCACTGATTCAAGCATGTTTATTTAATGGTTAAGTTTTGTGGGCCTATATTTACTAATATTACCCACCAACCCAATAT
Source organism: Allium sativum (assembly GCA_030737875.1). Taxonomy (NCBI): domain Eukaryota; kingdom Viridiplantae; phylum Streptophyta; class Magnoliopsida; order Asparagales; family Amaryllidaceae; genus Allium; species Allium sativum. The sequence continues at coordinate 5,329 of JASFAX010004167.1, forward strand.
GTACTTAACCCTTCCACTGATTCAAGCATGTTTATTTAATGGTTAAGTTTTGTGGGCCTATTTTTACTAATATTACCCACCAACCTGATATGTACTAAACCCTTCCACTGATTCAAGCATGTTTATTTAATGGTTATGTTTTGTGGGCCTATATTTACTAATATTACCCACTAACCCGATATGCACTTAACCCTTCCACTGATTCAAGCATGTTTATTTAATGGTTAAGTTTTGTGGGCCTATATTTACTAATATTACCCACCAATCCGATATGTACTTAACCCTCCCGCACATTACGCCATATTAGTTAAGTGTTGTCTGCTAATGTTAACTTAACCCACTCATTCATCATGTCATGCTGGTTAAGCATTTATTATTTACATGACCCTCCTTACTTGTCATGTTGGACCGGTTAAGTGTTTCCTATTAACTTAACCCCGTTCGTTCATCAAGTTATATTAGTCAAGTGTTTCTTGTAAACTTAACCCCTCGTATTCATCTTGTTGTATTGGTTAAGTGTCATCAATCAATTCAAGTTAACTTAACCCATCTACGTGTCATGTTACTTTGGTTAAGTGTTGCCTTCATGTGTTAACTTAACCCTACTGCAAATCAAGTTATATTGGTTAAGTGTTGCCCTCTTATTTTAACTTAATCTTTCCATATATCAAGTTATATTGGTTAAGTGTTTCTAAATTTACTTAACCTCACCCACTTGTCTAATTAACATGTTATAAATTTTAAGTGTTCTAAAATTACTTAACCTATCCCACTTGTCTAATTAACATGTTATAACGGTTAAGTGTTCTAAGTTTGCTTAACCTCACCCACTTGTCTAATTAACATGTTATAACGGTTAAGTGTTCTAAATTTACTTAACCTCGCCCACTTGTCTAATTAACATGTTATAACGGTTAAGTGTTCTAAATTTACTTAACCTCACCCACTTGTCTAATTAACATGTTATAACGGTTAAGTGTTCTAAATTTACTTAACCTCACCCATCAGTTTAGTTAACATATTGAATTGGTTAAATGTTTCCTTAATTGACTTAACCATACCAATCTTGAATTAGCTTTATTAAAGCACCAACCATAAAGCACCAACCACTCACATTAGACAGGTATTGTTGTGGTCACTAGTTGTGCCGGTCGGTTCCGGGAAGTTTTACACCACAACTTAGTCTAACCTCGGGTCCTTTTTTGGCTCAATGCACTAACCACCCACATTAGACAAGTATTGTTGTGGTCACTGGATGAGCCGGTCGGTTCCAGACAGTTTTACACCACAACTCAGTCTAACCTCGGGTTAGGCATATTCGTCTTTTCTAAATTTACATATTTATCCTTTTATGCTTATACGTAAATTTGTCAACAATTTATTGTCATGGCCCACTTTCCCTCTAATTCAAGTTCGTGTTTTTGGCATAAAAATTATACTATTTTTATGCCACTCATTAATTACATGACTATGAGCCAAATATGCCAATTACATGTAGTTTCATGTTTTTCCACAACGTTACCCCCGTTGTACATTTGCGTTAATCACATAAAGTCATTGGGCCCGCAAGTTAGCCCAATATAAAAACAAGAGTTAAAAGAAGGGAACATTTAATCAAACATATGTCACATAATTTAAATTAACATGTCTCATGAAACTTGCCATTAAATTGGATAGAACTAGCATAAGCCTAAGCATGTGAACATGTAGATCTAGGCATAGGTGAGCACACTTGGTTTATAAACTAGCATAATTTAGGAGAATCATGACATGTACATTACCAAAGCATGTATAAGTTTAACTTTAACATGTAGATGTGAACTAGATCTAACAATAATGATCATATGAACTTTCATGAATCCACTTTATAAACATGCATATAAATATAGATCTAATTTTTGGATCTAACACAGAACATGAAACTTGTATATGAACATATATATATATACATATACATATATATATATATATATATATATATATATATATAGATCTTGACTTAGGTCTAACATAAAACATGTATCTTGCATATGAACATATATATAGATCTTGACTAACATAAAACATGTATCTTGCGTTTGAAAATATATATAGATTTTGACAAACATAAAACATGTATCTTGTATATAAACATATATATAGATCTTGACTAACATAAAACATGTATCTTGCATATGACAGATCATGAAAGGATTGTCAAACTTATATGTGGTATGATGGTTTCGTTCCCCAAATCATAATAAGTTTATCACCAATTTCCATATGATACAATAAGTTCAAATAAACCACAATCATTCCAAGACATACATGACCAAATTATCGCAAGAACTAGACATGAATTCGCATCATCAATCACGTACAGCTTGGTTCAAATTCTATTTTCCAATTCATTACAAATCATGTCTTTAATTTATTTACATCTGAAAGGTAACTATACTTACAAACAAAAAGGAATTCTTGAGTTCTGGGATCTGTACTCTGAAATTGAATTGCTCGCCTTTGATGTAGATCGTTGAATTCTCTTAGTTGTGTTAGATTAGAATTAATTTGATTTTGATGTAGCTTCTATCTTGCCTTTGAGTTGGAAGAGATGGCGGCAATTCTAGTTTCACCATTGACGGCATGACGACTCTAGGAATATTTTTGTGTGGCTTAGGGTTTAGATTTAGGTTGCTTATATTGAAGTTTGATTTAATAGGAACCATCAGATTAACCTAGAGCAAATCAAAGCCATTCAGACAAGATAGAATTGCCACATCAGCCCTAATGACTTAGCAAGGAGTGCATCGGAACCAATCAGATGTCACATCTGCCTTAGAGCGAATTGGCCCACGGGTTGACAGCCAAACACCCTGAGTCAACCCCTAGTTGACCCAGCAGGACTTGGGTCGACCTCAAAAATGGGCCGGTTCGGTTATTCCTCCTCCCGATTTGCCGTTTTGAACATTTTTGCATATTTATTTATTTATTTTTTATATATATCTATATATATTTTTCTCATATGCATACAAACTTCAAGGCTTAATAACTTCTTCATAAGGTATCTCTTTTATGCAAACCAAATGTCTATCTTGACCAAAATTTTGAGACGAACATAATACCGCAACCCATTTCACTTAATTCTTCTTCTAAAATTTTAGTGTTCTTGAATTTGTTAATTTTAATATTCTCAGAAAATTTGGGGTGTTACAATGAATGTCGTTAAAACCACAGTTCACGATAAACCAAACTCACATCCCATCCATCATACTCTAACCGTAAATTAGTAAGAGAAAAATTCCCTAAGTATTAACCCCGAAGGCCGAAACCAACATCAGATCAATACCCAGGAAACCATTCAACCTAGCCAATCTCTAGTTAGTTTGAAATTTTCTTAACTCCATTGGGTTTAAGAACAACATTATTAAAGATACCATTCACGACAAACCCAAAATCTCATTCCATTGTTAATCGGGTTAAAGAACAAGTGCTATTTAAAACACCGTTTACGATAAACCCAAAAATCAATTCCAATTAAATATTAATTAATTGGTATACTTCATTAAATCTAAATAAAAAGATTTAATCTTTTCTCAACTAGGTTTAAGAACACTGTAAATGAAGACACCATTCATGACAAACCAAAAATCACATTTGATGTTTAATACTTGAATAGAAAATATATCGTCTTATATTCAGTATCAAATTCTGAAATCAACAAATATCGTATTGGAATAACGATATATATATATATACCTTCCAAATTCCTCCACAACATCCGTATAATCATGGAATCCAATATCGAAATATTCCGAAGATAATTTCGATTCAAATCCATTCCAATTCATATATTGGAAATTCCGGTTATTTTTAAAACCATTTCAAATCCAATTTATTTATTTAAAAATATTGATTATAATTCTAGTTCATTTAGATTAAAATATTTTTTTATCTTTTCAAATATGGAATTTTTCATCCTAGTTCTTTCCAGATCACTTATTATGATTTTACACAAATTACTAACATTTTTAATAATTTTATCAAGGCCCGTACAGTCGATTTCCATATACGGTCATCGAACTGCACTTACAACGACCTTTTCCAAATTTGATTTGGACATAATTCCAAATCCATCCATTAGATTTCAAATCACTTATATTCATTGGAAAGCTCTTTTCGATACAAACCCAATGGTTCTAGTTTTAGGAGAATCCGACGGTCGGATCTCCCGTAACGTCAATTCGAAGTCAATGGTCAAAATTTGCGAACGGTCGCTGCGCGGCGCGTTCTATTCAGGCCATTATAATATATAATTTATGTATTATATATATTTCGTTGGTTTTCTTTTAAAACGTATTTTATAAATCGTTTTAAATTCATTTTAAAAACGAATTCCACTTCCATTTCAATTTCAAATCAAAACTGAATTTTCCACTACATGAAAATATTATACATCTCATATATATGTTAAAAATAAATATTTTTAACAAACCAATATTTATTCCATTCACACTTCATATTTATGTATATTTACATTTTTCAACTTTCATATATGTATATATATATATATCATTTTCATTTCATACATATATGTTTTATTCATTTTATATAGGGTGCATTTTTTACAAGTCCCTATAAACTTTCTAAATGGGAAAAAAACCCAGTGATAAAAAGTATATAAAAACATCCCTATTTTTGAAACACCGGTCTAAATATTCCACAAATACCCTTGTGACCGTTCAAAACATTTAAAAACGAGTTAAACAATTAATCAGTCATCGCTCCTATAATTTCTCCCTAAACTCTAGAGAAAGAATTCCAGAAAACCCTAAGACGATCATTCAAGTTTCAGAAGCGAAAGCCGCCGTTCCGTAGCTTCTTCCAGAATCGTCAATCATTGCTTCTAATTTGAAGACGTCGTCGTCAAAGTTAAAAAATGGCGAGAAAAAAGGTATAAATCAGACTTTTTTCATTCGTAATCGACTGCAGATGATATCATCTTGTGAAAAAGTGTAGTATTTGTAAAAAAAACTTTGCAATTGGGTGTATGGTGTTCGTAATATATGTTAATTTGAAAATTTTCGGGATTGTATAATTTTTTTTAGAAAATCTGAATACCCAAGGGGAGGTGTAAGTTAGTTATAACCTGGTTGATAAATATGATAATGAATTTGTAAGGAATGTTAGCATAAATGTATGATATTTATGCATATGATATGTATGGCTGTATCCAAGATAGGGTAATAAAGGTTTGACTGTATGTTTTCGAAATATATGCATGCGGAGATGTTCAATTTCAGAAGATTTGCTTGCTTGTGTGCATATTTATGAATTGGTCGCAGTTTTGAATTAATATTCTGAAAGAAACATGAGTAGATAGTTGAGCATTATTATAAAAGGGAGATAGAGTGGAGTAAATATAAAAATGGATTGTGTAATTAATATAAGTTATTATTCTTGTGTAATATGAAATATGTATCTTGCTACAGTATAAGTAGTAGACAAATTTATGAGTCATTCAAGATTGAAGGGAACTAATGTATACATTAGAATGTTAACTGCAGATTTTGTTGCAAGTTTTATAATTACTTGCAGTGTTTTGTGATAATGTATAGAATGAGTGGACAGTTGCATGCTAATGTTTGTATTAATTGCATGCGTGCGTAAATTTTTTTGAAATATTTGCACAACTTTGTAATAGTAATGTAGATGCATTGTTTGTCCAATAATGGTAGTAATTTTTTCACATTTGTGTACAGATATTAGGTTTGGTTGGACAAATTTGTGACTGAAGTTACACTAGTTAGAAATTTTGTACATGTTTTAAGAATACAAGCATTCATATATGACTTTATTCAGAATAATTGTATAGATGTATGCATATATGTGATTACATTTAACTTTCTTGTAATAGAGAGCATTGGTCGAAGCGGACCATATTCCCAATGTTGAAAAAGAGAGAGCTATAGTACTTACTGAGCAACCGTGTAAAGTGGACAGAATGGTAAAATAGAGAAAAGTTGAAGAATTAAAAAAAAACCAAAGAAAGAAGGTGTGTATAGGAACAATCTGAAAGCATTTATAGAGATGATTGAGGACCTGAAGAAGAAAGACTTGTATACGCATCACCATCCTGTATTTCTTGAGAAAATACCATTGAGTAAATTCATAGACATGATTATTGATGGCGTCATCTCTCCTGCAGAAGCCATTAAAAATTCGACAACTTTAGATATTATTTTCAAAGGTTATAAGAAGGATTTGAATTATTTTCAGTTTGGAGATTTGATGCTAACATTTACAGAAGAAGATGTTGGAGATCTTTTGGGTGCTCCTGTCGAAGGTGAGTTGATTAAAACAAGTGGACATTTAAAAAATGATGACAAAGAGGATGAAGATTATAAAGCTTTTATAGAAAGACACTTTAGTGGAGAAGCTACGATTAACAAGAGAAATTTAGAACGACAAATTTTTGCAACAATTAAAGTTCAAACAAAAGTGGCATGTTTTGATACTGTTAAGCTTTTGCTTCTTTATGTAGTAGCCACATTCCTGGTATCTACTCCGAACTATTCTTTACCGTGGACTTTGGTGCCATATTGTGTGTGCGAGAGAAAGTTAAGTAGGATATCTTGGCCGAAAACTGTTCATCACCATCTAGTCAGTCAAGTTGATAAATATTATGAGGCACCACGGAAAATTACTGGTTGTGTGACATTGTTTTTGGTAATAATATCGTACTTATTATTTCTGATTGTTTAAAAAATATTGGTCTTGTTGTTTGTAATGTTTTGTTTATTTTGTGTTTATGCAGTGGTGGGTTTGTGACAAAACTCATATTCTGCCAACATCGAAACCTGATTACAATGAAGATGATTTTCCACGAGCAGAAAAATGGGACCTTAAATTGCTAAAGCCAGCGATGATACTGGATATAAAATTCAACCATGTAAGTTTCGTGTAAATTGTTAACATTTATATCTGTAAAATTAGTATTGTAAATAACTGTAATGATATTGGACATTATGTGCATAGTTGGTTGGATATAATGCCAATATGTACATTCGTGTATGCAAATATAAGGTATATCTGCATACTTGTATGTAGATATGAGATATAGTTGCATCATTCATTGCAAATTTTTGCAATAAATGCATAATTTTCTACAGATGTTACCTATACTTTATAATTTGTACACATGTTATCACAATATTAGCATGTAGATGTTCAAAAATTAACAATTGTATCATATTTGTAATATGTTGTAATTAGGAAAACTACATACTTATAAAAATTTGAAAAATTAAAAGATGAATATTTGAGTGAAAAATTGATTAATATTTGCATTAATATATGTAGATAATTTGTTTTAAGATGGATTATAGTCTTACGTAGTAGAAAGTGTTTCGTGAAATCAAAACTTAAGTTGAAACATTTTTTCGAATGAGTGCAAACAATAAGGATTTATGCATATTTTTTTTGAGAAATTATGAAATGTAATACTAGGAATGTAGAAAAAGTAATTTTAATTTTTACGAATTGAAGTTCAAGTAATTTGTACACTTGTAGTTTTTTTAAGTTGGTTTGTCATAAACATGATGACAACGATACTAAATATTGATTATGCAGTATTTACTGAATATAAGTTGTTTGATGTGTTTGCAGGATGTTCAACGAAAGGAATTGAAGTTGCTGAAACAAGCCGTAGATAAAGATGAACAATATGACGCATATTTCAAAAAGAGGGAAAAACACTTGAAAGATATGATAACCGATTTGAAACAAGAGAATAGGCAGTTACTAGAAGAGAACACAATGTTAAAAAGACGAATAAAAGAGCTTACTGCTTGCACGACATTAGAAAGTGCTGAAGATGATCTAGATGTAAGTAAAAAAAATGATGGCGAGGTTAGTACAGACAGTGAGGATAGTCATAAAGGTAATGAAAATGAAAATCAAGGTCATGATGAAATGGATATTGATGAAGATGATGAGAAAACTGGAAGTGATAAAGAAGTGCAAGACGAAAACATTGAGCAGGTGATTGATAATCTGGTGGAGAAAATTGATAAGATGCACAGCAAGAAAGATGCGCAGAAGAAGAAGAAGCAGGGAAAAATAACAATATTGGGAGATATTAATGATAAAAATGATGAAGGAACAGATGTTGAAGGTATTCAGGGTAATGACAGTTTAGGTGATTGTGTGGAGAAGGATCAAAATAAGAATGTAGTGGATGAGCTTGAAGTGACAGAGATTGGCAGGACAACAACCAAAAAAAATGAAGAAGAAAAAACGAGGGAAAATAAGCAGATTGTTAGTAGCAGAATTGAGACAGACCTGGGAAATGTAAAGGAGAAGCAGCAAGAGATGGTCGAAACATGGAATGGAATGAAAGAAAAATCCAAAAATGTAAGAAACCAAAAAGAGCAAGAAAAAGTTAGTGTGAAGAACCAGATCGATGATACGGAAAAATTGAATACGCGTATTAATTTAAGAAGCAGAAAAGGTATGCTACATTTTATTGATTTAGTAATATTTATGAAATATAATTTCCAAAGTTTCATGGATGATAAATGTTATGTTATTTGTAGTTGTAGGAAAAGGAAAAAGGAAAGCGGATGAAATTGTTGAAGTTGAAGATTATGGAAAAGGACCACGAGATAAAGAAATGCCTATGAAAGCTAAACTGAGCATAAGGAAATTTAAGAATGTGCGGGAGTTGGAAGAGAATCAAATAGAATTATTATAGCAATTTTTCGCAGAAGCGAACATGAGGTATAATGTTTTCAGAATTTACTTAATTTTCGTTTGTGTTGACTTTTAGTTTTGTTTCTAATGAAGCAATGTTTTATAAAAATTTGCATAAAATTATGCAGACAGTTGTCAAATTTGCATTCTAGTATACATATTCGAATAGAATGTGCGTAATTGTATGCAGATGAGTAACATAAGTGCAGATTTGTATGCATATTTTGGTAATATATGCATTAATGTATGAAGATGTAAAGTTTATGTTTGATTTAATGATGTAGATCAGGAAAATGATTGCATGCCTATATGTCGATGTAGATCATTGTAAAGTACGGAGATGAAAAAAATACCGAGTAGCTGAACATAAAACAAGTATTTGTTGATGATTGTCGTTGGCAAATATTTTAACGTATTGTAGACAATTATGCAGTAGAAAAATTTATTTATTTGTATCAGTTTATAATTTGTTATTACGTATATTTTCAGAAAAATCGCGTATTTGAATGGTGAAGATTCCATTTGCATTATTGGAAGTTCATTGGGTGATTTGTTAGCCGGAGGATTTATTGACGGACAGGTATTAGTATATTATAAATCTTTTACTGTGAATATTAGTTTATTAAAATTTTCTATTTGTTGTACTAGATAATTGACTATGTGGGATACAATTTGAAGAAAAAACATCCAGAGTTGTTATACATTAGAGTTTCAGCTTCTGTAAGTAGTTTTATAATTTTTTTGGTACGTAAATCGTTTTTGTAGTTACATTTGTCCACTGAATAGATTGCAATTACAGGCATTTGTAAATACGGATTCAGTAGACCAACTAGAGCATTTTATAGATCAACCGCTTGAAAAGGGATTCAAAGCTTGCAGGAAAATGTTAATTCCTATTCATCAAAAGAATCATTTTTCTATCTTGGAGTACATTAAAGATGATAGAAAATGGATCCATTATGATTCGAACAAACCACGGCGTGAAGGACCACATATAAAATTTGCGAAAGATATGGTATGTAAATTGATAAAATTTTGATTTCGAGTTGTGGTTTATACCATAATAAAAATGTATAGATATAAATAAGTATACATATACATATATATGTATGTATATATATATATATGTATGTATATATATTTATATATTTGCTTGATAAAAAATTTAATATGTATTTGATTGTTTATATTTTGTTGTACGCAGATAAGTTACGTTAGTGGGGTGATGAAAAAACTGCAGAAGAAAAAATTTCAGGAACCAAAAGAAATCGAAATAGCGGCTTGCCCACAACAAGGCTACGCGTAAGAAAATAAGATAATTTTGTTTTAGTATTAGAAAATCAAAATTTTGAATATCTGCATGTTTCTATACAAATTTTACATGTATTAGCATATAACTATACAAGTATCAATTATTTTCGTATATTTCATAAATGCTGGCATAAGCTTATACTGAAGAAATGAAAAATTATACACAGTTAAACTGGTATTTTTGTCAACAAATTGGTAGTAACTTCGTATTTGTATGCAGTTAATGTGAATAATTGTGTACACGTATGCAGTTTTTGTGAATAAGAACCGAATATCGAACAAAGTGTTATTGATTAATAATTCTCTGCAGTGTCGATTGTGGGATGTTTGTTATAAACATAATGAAACGAAGATGCGAGGGGAATGAAATTGTTAAAGATGAAGGAATATTTGGCGCTGAAGCAATAAGTAAGTAAGCAACGTGCTGAGTTGGCTCATGAAATCCTTAGCTGCAAACTGTATAGCTGGACTGAGGAGAGGCGGCTAACGCAGAAATATCTCAAGTCAGAATATAACAAACATTCTGTTTGAAATGGAAGAACAGGGAATTTTAGTTTGATTTGGTAATAATGAATGTTGTTTTGTTTGCTGGACCACGTGTAAATGGTTTTGTTTTGTTTGAACTGAAGTACTTTGTATTTTTCTGCATTGAATTAAGTTTCGTTTAGTTGACGTGAAATTAAGTGTTGAAGCATTCTTCTGTGTAGTTATTTGTTAATAGTTGTCTACTTTTGTGGAGGCATTACATATAATATGTAGAGCGAAAGGATACATTTTTCAAAAATAATACGGTTAGTAGATATGAGTTTAAAATGTTGATCATATTATCAGTATTGAAGCAGCATTCAGTAAAAATATTTCTGTTATCATTTGTAAAATTTTGTACAGCCTTGTTGGAATGTGTGTTGAAAAGTTGCTGTTCAATTTACAAATTAAGGAGGTTAAAATTTGTGTAGTGAAGACGGAGTGAAATATTTTTGATTTTGATCTTAAAGTTAACTAATTAAAGTTTAAATAGGTATTAATAATTAACAGATATACCAGAGCATGTAGGAAACCAAATTTTTGAGTACGTTTTTGACAATAATTAAACAGTATGAACAATTGTATGCCAATATAAATAAAACTGTAATACATTATCAATTTGCGTTGAAAAATGACATACGGATATTTAGTTTGTTGGAATAATGTTAAATCAGTCACATTTGTGAATAAGAAACAAAGTAGGTACAAGTATGCAATATAATTGCATTTATGTATGCAAGAAAATGTAATAATTGCTGTAACAACCCGAAAATCTGGGCCAGTTTAAAATTTTTATTTTGGCAATTTTGGCGAATTTTGATTATTTAAAATGAATTATTTTAAATAATATCGACGAGAAATTTATTTTGAATATAATTCAAACGTATATATTATACGCGTCGTCGTTAGAATATAAATAATTATATATAATTATAAATAGAATTGAAAATGGCGCGGTAGTTCGATAATTCGATTTCAAACTTCAATTGAATGTACCGGCTGCAAAACAATCCGGATTTTAGTGAAACCAAAAACATTAGGATCTAATTGATAATATCTTTCCAACGAATCCGAATAATTGAAATTTCATAGCGGGGATCGAAAGATATGTCCAGTTGAAAATTCTGAATAGTCGCTATGGAATTCAGGCCCTTAAAAATAGACATTTTGCAAACGACCTCGGATTTCGACGAAACCAGTTTGGTTGGATTCGAAGTGTCAAATTATTGCTAGGTTTCAAATTTCATAATTTTTCGAATCAATATGTGAGCGTGGCAAAGGAAGACGCGTTTGACCAGTTTCAGTTGATTTTAATCGACTGGAAAATGGCCATTTTTCAAACGGTCTCAGAATTCGACGAAACTAGTTTTGTTAGGACCGTATCGTCAATACGAAGCTAGAAAAAAATTTTTTTTGGAATTTTTCTAGTTAGTATGTGACCCCGGTAATTTGAAATGTACGTTTAAAATTCGATATAGTGATTTAAATGTAAATTCAACGGAAACTGATCAAAGCGATCGAATCAGCCTGCGGTACATATCCCATTGTGTTCGGAATGGGGTTAATTAGCTAAGGGCAATAGTCGTTAGGTTTGATTTGAAGTTCGCATGGATAAACAAGTATTTTTGCAATTAAATAATATTATAATTATTATATATAACCCATTGCTCTCACAAACCCTTGGTCAAAACAAATATCTGTGGTCAACAGTTTTGACCTGCGCCTCCAATACATAGGAACGGACGGAAGTCTCAGAATTTAAAACCTTAAAATCTCCAAATTCAAGTGGTATTATCGAAGAATCAAAGCACGAAAATTGTTCATCTTTTTGAATTCTTGGTTTCTATATGGTGATGATTGGAAATCATTAACTGTGTTGGCCAATTTGGGAGCTCAAACTATCGTCGTTCGAACGGAATTCGAGGGGGCTCGGGGTAGCCGAGCTGGCGGCGGTTTCGGTTGGGGGTAGGCGGCGCTATGGAGCATCACGTGGAGGTGGTGGATTGATGTACGACGTCTCGGTTTTTGTGCTAGGAGGAACCCTAGCTTTCGGGGTATGGGTTCATCGCGCCTGGGAAAGCGTCGTGAAGAAGAAGACCTGATTTGGTTACAACGTGATTAGAGAAGGTAATTTATTAATCGATTAATTAGTTATTTGTTAATTTAGCTTAAATCAATAATGATAGATTTTTATAGAAAATAACATGATAAGAAAAATATAAAAAAATGTCATTGTTTTGTAAAAATGAAAATATCATTTCTTTTGCTGAAAAAAAATCTGAAAAATATACATATATATCATTGATAAAAATCTAAAAAATATACATGTATATCATTGTCAAAAATCTGAATATATATATATGTGTCATTGATAAAAAGCCGAAGTTTACATATATATTATTGTTTTAAAAAAAATGTCGATTTTAAAAATATAAAGACATTCGTTTTAAAAATATAGAAAATATTCTTTGTTTAGAATAGAAATAAAGATTGAATTTTTATAGAATAGTAATAAAGGAGAAATTTTTATTGAGTAGAATAAAAATGTAAATACTCATAGAGCAGAAATGAAAAGGTAATTTTTATAGCAATATAAAAATTTGATCTTCATTTATATATGTACAGTATAAAAATTTGATCTTTGTTTATAAATTAACATCGTAAAAATATGATTTTTAAACGGAAAGTGAACAAATAAAAATGTGATTTTTATTTTAAAGACATCAACAAATAAAAATGTGATTTTTATGTATGTAGTGACTACGAGCAGCGAAAGTGACAAAAGGCGAGAACAGTGAAGATTTCCTGCATTGGGAGAGTCGTGGACCTGGATAGCTATATGTGAGAATTTCTCACCTTTCAATTTATTTTCTAGTTATATATATATATACTAGGATGCAGACGGTGCTTAGTAGCACCCGACACAATCGTCCACAGACCATGGACTTGTTTGTTTGGTTGCATAGATTAGTTATATGATTTGATTTGAATTTGGTTGTTTGGTGATTTGATTGATGTGTGAATGATGTGGGCCTTCACTAGACCGGGGATAAGGCTAGGCCTTGTCCCGTTTCTAGTATCGTGCCGTTATGCCGCCGAAATTTTCTAAAATATGTTAGAAAAATAAAAATATCATTTTATTTAAAGAATGAACTGGATAGAAATTCAAGTGTTGAAATAAAATATTTTATCGTTAAAAATATAATTTTTAACGTGAAGTGAATAAAATAAAATATTCATTTACAAACCGGACGGTTTGTTTAGGTACACTAATTTGACTGATATTGATTGGGTCGATAAATTTTACACATCGCCCAACTGCACAAATAAAATCTGTGTTTAATTGTTTGAAACCCCACACGGGTGTTGGGATGAAACTTGAAGTTCACTCATCCTGATTGATTAAATATGTCGATCGATTGATTGACAGGCTGCTATAAGCGTTAAATGTCTATATTTGATGCTTATACAGTGTAGTGCACTTTGGTTGATGGTCGATTATTTTTCAATGCTATTATATGTGTGTAATGTATGAAAATCCATATAATTAACTTTATATGGTAATTGATTGGGCCTCATTCCAATTTGAAAAATAAAGAATATTATAAAATAAAAGTTCATGTGTTGACAGTACTCATCCATTGAGATTGGTCATGTGTTGAACGAAATATTTTAGTAATAAAATTTACATCTTTATCGATATAAAATAAAAGTTCATGTGTTGACAGTACTCATCCATTGAGATTGGTCATGTGTTGGACGAAATATTTTGATAATAACAACTATTTTGAAAAAGAAATATTTGAAATAGAATATTTGAAAATTGAAATTTATGAAGCCGTGTTGATTAGTTTGACGCCATTTTGACGTGAACGACATTTATATCGATTTTATTCATTTCGAAATGAATTGAATATATAACGATTTCGAAATGAATTGAATTGATAACTATTTCGAAATGAATTAAATTGATAACGATTTCGAAATGAATTGAATTGATAACGATTTCGAAATGAATTGAATTGAAAACGATTTCGAAATGAATTGAATTGAAAACGATTTCGAAATGAATTGAATTGAAAACGATTTCGAAATGAATTGAATTGAAAACGATTTCAAAATGAATTGAATTGATAACGATTTCGAAATGAATTGAATTGAAAACGATTTCGAAATGAATTGAATTGAAAACGATTTCGAAATGAATTGAATTGAAAACGATTTCGAAATGAATTGAATTGAAAACGATTTCGAAATGAAATGAATTGAATTGAAAACGAATTCAAATTGAATTGAAAGTGAATTGAAATGAATTCAAATTGAATTGATATTTGAATTGAATAGAAATGAATTTTAAAACGAATTTATAAAGAAGAATTCAATTTTGATTTGAATTGAAAAGAAAGTTGAAATTGCTTTTGAAACGATTTTAAAACTATTTATATAATTCGTTTTAAATAGAAATCGACGAAGTATATATTATATATATTATATATATAATATAATGGCCTGAATAGAACGCGCCGC
The DNA here is from genome assembly GCA_030737875.1 of Allium sativum. NCBI lineage: Eukaryota > Viridiplantae > Streptophyta > Magnoliopsida > Asparagales > Amaryllidaceae > Allium > Allium sativum. Next base: position 20,422 of record JASFAX010004167.1, read on the forward strand.
GCTGCGGCAGTTCGCGAATTTCGACCATTTATTTCAAACGGACATTACGGGAGATCCGACCGTCGGATTCTCCTAAAACCGGAACCGTTGTGTTCGTATCGAAAAGAGCTTTCTAACGAATATTAGAAATTTGAAATCTAACGGTTGGATTTGGAGTTACGTCCAAATCAAATTTGAAAAAGGTCGCTGTAAGTGCAGTTCGATGGCCGTTGATGGAAATCGACTGTACGGGCCTTGATAAAATTATTAAAAATAGTAATAATTTGTGTAAAATCATAAGAAATGATTTAGAAAGAATTGGGATGAAAAACTCCATATTTGAAAAGATAAAAATAGATTTTTATCGAAACGAACTAGTTTTGAACTAGAATTACAATTCTATTTATTTTTAAATAAATAAATTGAATTTGAAAGGGTCTTGAAAATAACCAGGATTTCCAATGATTGCATTGGAATGGATTTGAATCGAAATTGCCTTCGGAATATTTCGATGTTGGATTTCGTGATGATACATATATTGTTATGGGAATTTGAAAGAGATATATATATATATATCGTTATTTCCAATGCGATATTTGTTAGCCGCAGAATTTGATATTGAATATAAGCCGGTATATTTTCTATTCAGAGCCTTGTATTGAATATCAAATGTGATTTGGGTTTGTCGTGAATGGTGTCTTCACTAACACTGTTCTTGAACCCAGTTGAGAAAACATTAAATCTTTTTATTTAGATTTAATGAAGTGTACCAATTAAATAATATTTAATTGAAATTGAATTGATATTGATTTTTGGGTTTATCGTGAACAGTGTTTTAAATAACACTTGTTCTTTAACCCGATAATTAATGGAATGTGATTTTGGGTTTATCGTGAACCGTGTTTTAAATGACACTGATTCTTTAACCCAGTCGAAGATTAAAACTAAGTGGAGTTTTAATGAATCTTTAATTAGATTGAAATGATCGAAAATGGAGTATCACCAGTTTTGCTCCAGGCGATAGTTAAATCTTTAATTAGATTTGAACGTGAAATGGTAATTGAATTTACCGATAACACTGTGGTGTTAGAGATGAAGTATTACCAGTTTTACTTCATGGGATGAATAGGTTGGGATTGGGAAATTAAAACAAATGATTACTTCGGTAAGGTTCGTTAATCCCGACTAGTTTGAATTGAGATTCAAAAATAGAATAAAGAATAAATTCAAGGAATTTATCTTGGATTAAATTAATGGGAACCTTTCCCTATGAATGTGAAATTTAGAAACTAACCGTCGGTTAGCCAAGCAGAATGGTTTTCTGAATATTGATCTGATGTTGGTTTCGGCCTTCGGGGTTAATATTTGGGAAATTATTCTCTTGATTAATTTATGGTTAGTGACTGATGAATTGGAATGAGGCGTATGTTGTGTTTATGTAACACTTATTTAAAATATACGCGAGTTATTTGGAAAGACCGGGTTTATCCCATTCTGAATAACTGATACGACGATAAGTCGAAGATGAAGACGGTGGTCGAAGACCAGAAGTCTTCACGTCGTTTGGGTGATTACTGATGATCTTGTTTGGGCTGTACACCCAAGAAGATGGAAACAGTTAGTGATCGTCCAGACGTACTTGGAGATCGATGGATATGCGGGGTACTAGGTGCCTCCGGTTTCGTTCAGACCCAGAACGGACTTGTAAATGGACTGTGTGTCTGACATTGGATTTTAGTCCGTGTGATTGATCTCTATTAAATATATATCTGTTTGGCAGCGGAGAATTTATTCTCTTGCTTAACGCCCTTCTCTGAGACGTACGAGCTCAGGGGTTATATATTGATGGATATCAAACACATTGAGTGAATTGCCTGTGTGGCATGCCTAAGTGGCAAATGATCGAGGCTTCTGTTGAAAAGCAAAGTCTTGTGGTTGATGATCGAAGCACGGCCTTCGTGGCGTAGCTTTGTGTAACGTTTACTTCGCGAGTTTCACACCCGGTATGAACCAAAAACGGGAGAGGACATCAGGGAGGACTTGCATTTCTTTCTGGCTAGAAGTGGTGTCAATGGTTTTACACGCCCTGACGAGTTTGACTTATGTGGTTGTTGCTGTTGCGAGGCGCCTCGGTTTGGTCGGACGATCCGGGTCCGATGGAGTCATTTTTTGGCTCATTGACGCCCCAAAGGGCGGGGAGACGTATTGTTCAGGCATAATAATCCACATCGGTGGACCGGCCCTGACGATCCAAGGCTTGCCTGCGCGCTTGCCTGAGACACGGGCTAGAGCGTCTCGAATCGGTTGAGGACTATCTTTTGCCTCGGTTCATAGATGGAAATCCAATTTCCAAATACGTGACTTTGCGGTTTTATTTGTAAACCTATACATGGCGACATAGTGGCATGGGACGCTCATGTCGCCTATGATTGATACTTATGATTTGAAGTTGTTTTATACACTATGCACTTATAATAGTATCAAACGATTTGTTTTAACCGTATCAAGCATTCTTTGGCTGTTATAAGGGAAAACCCTATCCTCGGCTGCGTTGCATTGTGTGATGGGACCTGGGTCTTATAACAGCTTCATTTTTCTTTATTTAGCATTGCGCTGTTTGTTTTATGCACTGGTATTCTTGGGAGGAAACCCGTCCCATGTTATACAGCGTGGTCCCTTGATTTACCGAACATTAAAAATAAAGATTAATAACTGTTTTTAGTTCTCACACCAGTCCCATGACTGACCTGGAGTTTATTGTTTTAACCTAAACTCTGGGTGCCCTTATTTTGACACGGGCAGCTAGTAGTTTTGGTTTTGCAGATTTATATTCACAGGATCCTGGTTTACAGCTGGAACGATATCCGGAAAGCTTTGTATCCGTATATCTCCTTCTAGTTGTGTATTGTATTATTTTCCGCTGCGCTATATTTAAATGTAATTTAAATCTCTGATATTTCTATGTAATATTTATTCGTTTATACTCTGTATATTCTTGTAATCTGATGCATTGTTGTAATATATAAGGAAATGTTCTTCTGTATGAGTTTTGTTGTGGCTTGTTCTCGAACTATCCGACGCTTTCCTTTACGGGGAAGTTACGGGTTTTCACAGTTGGTATCAGAGCTTTGGTTTACAAAGCTCAGAGAATAGGACACATTAGAACCATACGAAAGAATTCATCAGATATTGGGTTAGTAATATCCAATGGGAATGACTCGTTAGAGATGGGATCAGTAGTATCCTAGAACGAGTGTGAAGAGTATATTTGAGAAATGAAAACCAATTTTGTTTTGAAAATTTAAAATCAATTATTCATATTTGATTATTTAGTTTATATAGATTTGGACATTCCAGTATATAAATATTTTGCATATACGCCTTGCAAACGTGTATTTGAAATTTAATATACTGGATAGATATAGAATCGCATTCTAGACACCCGGAGATGGTTCTGATGATTGATCGATCATCATCAGAACTTATGTTCGTGTTTCGAAGGTGTGATTTTCTATATATTTCCATTAGACTGGTGTGAGAACCAAAACTAATATAGCTAGAAGACATTGTTGTGATTTGGCATCAAAAACATGATTTTTGTATATATATATCAAAATTATGAATTTGAAACGTTAAATTCACTAATTGATTGATGTTTGTGTTGGTTGTTTATTTGTTTGATAATTTTTAGCCATTTAGCCTAATTGAATCAAATATTGAATTGTATTGAAATTTGGTCGCATTTTCTTGCATATGCATATACTTACATTGAACAGGTCATAGCAAGGAGGCTAGAGCAGAGAATAAAATTTGTTTTCCCGACAAATAGGTACATGTTTACTACATAATTTACCGTTTTGCTTGGGTGATGATGATTTTATGAGCCTATTGGCTAGCCGCTTGGCTTTTTCTTTTTTTTTTTGAGATCTGAAGGACCGGGGAAGCTATTTGAAATTCCCCGATGCTCCCGGTGCAGGGGAGGTTATGGCGAAATTTTTCAAAAATTTAGGGTGTTAGCCAAATTTTTGAAATTTTGAAAATTCTCAGAAACTGAAAAGTTAGAGAAGGGAAGCTAGATCGAATGTAGAGTTGAATGATCAAACCACTTTCGACTTTGTTCCTTTTCGGGGACGAAAAGTTTTAAGTGGGGGAGATTGTAACAACCCGAAAATCTGGGCCAGTTTAAAATTTTTATTTTGGCAATTTTGGCGAATTTTGATTATTTAAAATGAATTATTTTAAATAATATCGACGAGAAATTTATTTTGAATATAATTCGAACGTATATATTATACGCGTCGTCGTTAGAATATAAATAATTATATATAATTATAAATAGAATTGAAAATGGCGCGGTAGTTCGATAATTCGATTTCAAACTTCAATTGAATGTACCGGCTGCAAAACAATCCGGATTTTAGTGAAACCAAAAACATTAGGATCTAATTGATAATATCTTTCCAACGAATCCGAATAATTGAAATTTCATAGCGGGGATCGAAAGATATGTCCAGTTGAAAATTCTGAATAGTCGCTATGGAATTCAGGCCCTTAAAAATAGACATTTTGCAAACGACCTCGGATTTCGACGAAACCAGTTTGGTTGGATTCGAAGTGTCAAATTATTGCTAGGTTTCAAATTTCATAATTTTTCGAATCAATATGTGAGCGTGGCAAAGGAAGACGCGTTTGACCAGTTTCAGTTGATTTTAATCGACTAGAAAATGGCCATTTTTCAAACGGTCTCAGAATTCGACGAAACTAGTTTTGTTAGGACCGTATCGTCAATACGAAGCTATAAAATATTTTTCTGGAATTTTTCTAGTTAGTATGTGACCCCGGTAATTTGAAATGTACGTTTAAAATTCGATATTGTGATTTAAATGTAAATTCAACGGAAACTGATCAAAGCGATCGAATCAGCCTGCGGTACATATCCCATTGTGTTCGGAATGGGGTTAATTAGCTAAGGGCAATAGTCGTTGGGTTTGATTTGAAGTTCGCATGGATAAACAAGTATTTTTGCAATTAAATAATATTATAATTATTATATATAACCCATTGCTCTCACAAACCCTTGGTCAAAACAAATATCCGTGGTCAACAGTTTTGACCTGCGCCTCCAATACATAGGAACGGACGGAAGTCTCAGAATTTAAAACCTTAAAATCTCCAAATTCAAGTGGTATTATCGAAGAATCAAAGCACGAAAATTGTTCATCTTTTTGAATTCTTGGTTTCTATATGTTGATGATTGGAAATCATTAACTGTGTTGGCCAATTTGGGAGCTCAAACTATCGTCGTTCGAACGGAATTCGAGGGGGCTCGGGGTAGCCGAGCTGGCGGCGGTTTCGGTTGGGGGTAGGCGGCGCTATGGAGCATCACGTGGAGGTGGTGGATTGATGTACGACGTCTCGGTTTTTGTGCTAGGAGGAACCCTAGCTTTCGGGGTATGGGTTCATCGCGCCTGGGAAAGCGTCGTGAAGAAGAAGACCTGATTTGGTTAAAACGTGATTAGAGAAGGTAATTTATTAACCTGATTAATTAGTTATTTGTTAATTTAGCTTAAATCAATAATGATAGATTTTTATAGAAAATAACATGATAAGAAAAATATAAAAAAATGTCATTGTTTTGTAAAAATAAAAATATCATTTCTTTTGCTGAAAAAAAATCTGAAAAATATACATATATATCATTGATAAAAATCTGAAAAATATACATGTATATCATTGTCAAAAATCAGAAAATATATATATGTGTCATTGATAAAAAGCCGAAGTTTACATATATATTATTGTTTTAAAAAAAATGTCGATTTTAAAAATATAAAGACATTCGTTTTAAAAATATAGAAAATATTCTTTGTTTAGAATAGAAATAAAGATGGAATTTTTATAGAATAGTAATAAAGGAGAAATTTTTATTGAGTAGAATAAAAATGTAAATACTCATAGAGCAGAAATGAAAAGGTAATTTTTATAGCAATATAAAAATTTGATCTTCATTTATATATGTACAGTATAAAAATTTGATCTTTGTTTATAAATTAACATCGTAAAAATATGATTTTTAAATGGAAAGTGAACAAATAAAAATGTGATTTTTATTTTAAAGACATCAACAAATAAAAATGTGATTTTTATGTATGTAGTGACTACGAGCAGCGAAAGTGACAAAAGGCGAGAACAATGAAGATTTCCTGAATTGGGAGAGTCGTGGACCTGGATAGCTATATGTGAGAATTTCTCACCTTTCAATTTATTTTCTAGTTATATATATATATACTAGGATGCAGACGGTGCTTAGTAGCACCCGACACAATCGTCCACAGACCATGGACTTGTTTGTTTGGTTGCATAGATTAGTTATATGATTTGATTTGAATTTGGTTGTTTGGTGATTTGATTGATGTGTGAATGGCGTGGGCCTTCACTAGACCAGGGATAAGGCTAGGCCTTGTCCCGTTTCTAGTATCGTGCCGTTATGCCGCCGAAATTTTCTAAAATAAGTTAGAAAAATAAAAATATCATTTTATTTAAAGAATGAACTGGATAGAAATTCAAGTGTTGAAATAAAATATTTTATCGTTAAAAATATAATTTTTAACGTGAAGTGAATAAAATAAAATATTCATTTACAAACCGGACGGTTTGTTTAGGTACACTAATTTGACTGATATTGATTGGGTCGATAAATTTTACACATCGCCCAACTGCACAAATAAAATCTGTGTTTAATTGTTTGAAACCCCACACGGGTGTTGGGATGAAACTTGAAGTTCACTCATCCTGATTGATTAAATATGTCGATCGATTGATTGACAGGCTGCTATAAGCGTTAAATGTCTATATTTGATGCTTATACAGTGTAGTGCACTTTGGTTGATGGTTGATTATTTTTCAATGCTATTATATGTGTGTAATGTATGAAAATCCATATAATTAACTTTATATGGTAATTGATTGGGCCTCATTCCAATTTGAAAAATAAAGAATATTATAAAATAAAAGTTCATGTGTTGACAGTACTCATCCATTGAGATTGGTCATGTGTTGAACGAAATATTTTAGTAATAAAATTTACATCTTTATCGATATAAAATAAAAGTTCATGTGTTGACAGTACTCATCCATTGAGATTGGTCATGTGTTGGACGAAATATTTTGATAATAATAACTATTTTGAAAAAGAAATATTTGAAATAGAATATTTGAAAATAGAAATTTATGAAGCCGTGTTGATTAGTTTGACGCCATTTTGACATGAATGACATTTATATCGATTTTATTCATTTCGAAATGAATTGAATATATAACGATTTCGAAATGAATTGAATTGATAACGATTTCGAAATGAATTAAATTGATAACGATTTCGAAATGAATTGAATTGATAACGATTTCGAAATGAATTGAATTGAAAACGATTTCGAAATGAATTGAATTGAAAACGATTTCGAAATGAATTGAATTGAAAACGATTTCGAAATGAATTGAATTGAAAACGATTTCGAAATGAATTGAATTGATAACGATTTCGAAATGAATTGAATTGAAAACGATTTCGAAATGAATTGAATTGAAAACGATTTCGAAATGAATTGAATTGAAAACGATTTCGAAATGAATTGAATTGAAAAAGATTTCGAAATGAATTGAATTGAAAACGAATTCAAATTGAATTGAAAGTGAATTGAAATGAATTCAAATTGAATTGAAATTTGAATTGAATAGAAATGAATTTTAAAACGAATTTATAAAGAAGAATTCAATTTTGATTTGAATTGAAAAGAAAGTTGAAATTGCTTTTGAAACGATTTTAAAACTATTTATATAATTCGTTTTAAATAGAAATCGACGAAGTATATATTATATATATTATATATATAATATAATGGCCTGAATAGAACGCGCCGCGCCGCGGCAGTTCGCGAATTTCGACCATTTATTTCAAACGGACATTACGGGAGATCCGACCATCGGATTCTCCTAAAACCGGAACCGTTGGGTTCGTATCGAAAAGAGATTTCTAACGAATATTAGAAATTTGAAATCTAATGGTTGGATTTGGAGTTACGTCCAAATCAAATTTGAAAAAGGTCGCTGTAAGTGCAGTTCGATGGCCGTTGATGGAAATCGACTGTACGGGCCTTGATAAAATTATTAAAAATAGTAATAATTTGTGTAAAATCATAAGAAATGATTTAGAAAGAATTGGGGTGAAAAACTCCATATTTGAAAAGATAAAAATAGATTTTTATCGAAACGAACTAGTTTTGAACTAGAATTACAATTCTATTTATTTTTAAATAAATAAATTGAATTTGAAAGGGTCTTGAAAATAACCAGGATTTCCAATGATTGCATTGAAATGGATTTGAATCGAAATTGCCTTCGGAATATTTCGATGTTGGATTTCGTGATGATACAGATATTGTTATGGGAATTTGAAAGATATATATATATATATATATATATCGTTATTTCCAATGCGATATTTGTTAGTCGCAGAATTTGATATTGAATATAAGCCGGTATATTTTCTATTCAGAGCCTTGTATTGAATATCAAATGTGATTTGGGTTTGTCGTGAATGGTGTCTTCACTAACACTGTTCTTGAACCCAGTTGAGAAAACATTAAATCTTTTTATTTAGATTTAATGAAGTGTACCAATTAAATAATATTTAATTGAAATTGAATTGATATTGATTTTTGGGTTTATCGTGAACAGTGTTTTAAATAACACTTGTTCTTTAACCCGATAATTAATGGAATGTGATTTTGGGTTTATCGTGAACCGTGTTTTAAATGACACCGATTCTTTAACTCAGTCGAAGATTAAAACTAAGTGGAGTTTTAATGAATCTTTAATTAGATTGAAATGATCGAAAATGGAGTATCACCAGTTTTGCTCCAGGCGATAGTTAAATCTTTAATTAGATTTGAACGTGAAATGGTAATTAAATTTACCGATAACACTGTGGTGTTAGAGATGAATTATTACCAGTTTTACTTCATAGGATGAATAGGTTGGGATTGGAAAATTAAAACAAATGATTACTTCGGTAAGGTTCGTTAATCCCGACTAGTTTGAATTGAGATTCAAAAATAGAATAAAGAATAAATTCAAGGAATTTATCTTGGATTAAATTAATGGGAACCTTTCCCTATGAATGTGAAATTTAGAAACTAACTGTCGGTTAGCCAAGCAGAATGGTTTTCTGAATATTGATCTGATGTTGGTTTCGGCCTTCGGGGTTAATATTTGGGAAATTATTCTCTTGATTAATTTATGGTTAGTGACTGATGAATTGGAATGAGGCGTATGTTGTTTTTATGTAACACTTATTTAAAATATACGCGAGTTATTTGGAAAGACCGGGTTTATCCCATTCTGAATAACTGATACGACGATAAGTCGAAGATGAAGACGGTGGTCGAAGACCAGAAGTCTTCACGTCGTTTGGGTGATTACTGATGATCTTGATTGGGCTGTACACCCAAGAAGATGGAAACAGTTAGTGATCGTCCAGACGTACTTGGAGATCGATGGATATGCGGGGTACTAGGTGCCTCCGGTTTCGTTCAGACCCAGAACGGACTTGTAAATGGACTGTGTGTCTGACATTGGATTTTAGTCCGTGTGATTGATCTCTATAAAATATATATCTGTTTGGCGGCGGAGAATTTATTCTCTTGCTTAGCGCCCTTCTCTGAGACGTACGAGCTCAGGGGTTATATATTGATGGATATCAAACACATTGAGTGAATTGCCTGTGTGGCATGCCTAAGTGGCAAATGATCGAGGCTTCTGTTGAAAAGCAAAGTCTTGTGGTTGATGATCGAAGCACGGCCTTCGTGGCGTAGCTTTGTGTAACGTTTACTTCGCGAGTTTCACACCCGGTATGAACCAAAAACAGGAGAGGACATCAGGGAGGACTTGCGTTTCTTTCTGGCTAGAAGTGGCGTCAGTGGTTTTACACGCCCTGACGAGTTTGACTTATGTGGTTGTTGCTGTTGCGAGGCGCCTCAGTTTGATCGGACGATCCGGGTCCGATGGAGTCATTTTTTGGCTCATTGACGCCCCAAAGGGCGGGGAGACGTATTGTTCAGGCATAATAATCCACATCGGTGGACCGGCCCTGACGATCCAAGGCTTGCCTGCGCGCTTGCCTGAGACACGGGCTAGAGCGTCTCGAATCGGTTGAGGACTATCTTTTGCCTCGGTTCATAGATGGAAATCCAATTTCCAAATACGTGACTTTGCGGTTTTATTTGTAAACCTATACATGGCGACAAAGTGGCATGGGACGCTCATGTCGCCTATGATTGATACTTATGATTTGAAGTTGTTTTATACACTATGCACTTATAATAGTATCAAACGATTTGTTTTAACCATATCAAGCATTCTTTGGCTGTTATAAGGGAAAACCCTATCCTCGGCTGCGTTGCATTGTGTGATGGGACCTGGGTCTTATAACAGCTTCATTTTTCTTTATTTAGCATTGCGCTGTTTGTTTTATGCACTGGTATTCTTGGGAGGAAACCCGTTCCGTGTTATACGGCGTGGTCCCTTGATTTACCGAACATTAAAAATAAAGATTAATAACTGTTTTTAGTTCTCACACCAGTCCCATGACTGACCTGGAGTTTATTGTTTTAACCTAAACTCTGGGTGCCCTTATTTTGACACGGGCAGCTAGTAGTTTTGGTTTTGCAGATTTATATTCACAGGATCCTGGTTTACAGCTGGAACGATATCCGGAAAGCTTTGTATCCGTATATCTCCTTCTAGTTGTGTATTGTATTATTTTCCGCTGCGCTATATTTAAATGTAATTTAAATCTCTGATATTTCTGTGTAATATTTATTCGTTTATACTCTGTATATTCTTGTAATCTGATGCATTGTTGTAATATATAATGAAATGTTCTTCTGTATGAGTTTTGTTGTGGCTTGTTCTCGAACTATCCGACGCTTTCCTTTACGGGGAAGTTACGGGTTTTCACAATTGCATATTTATAACCAGATAATTTCAATAACAGGAGAAACAAAAGTAATGAACTGAATTAATTGGTAATAAACAAGACTTTACGACAAATATAATGAACTAAAAGCAAAGGTGCATGTAAAAAGTTCAGTACATTATTAATTCGAACAAAATTTACATTTATTTGTTATGAAAAAAAATTACTTCGCTATTGAAGAACATGTCCTCTTATTATGACCCAACTTATTGCACAATCCACATCTAGTAGCCTTCGTAAATTCACCTGCTGATTTCAGCCTTTTAGAAGATGATGGACGACCAGGCATTCTTCTACTTTTTGGAGGAAGTATAATTGCATCTTCAAAAGCCACATCTTCACCCATATAATTTGTAACAGGATTGATTGTATGTGAGTAGGAGGGTTGAAAATGTCCAACTTTGAAATATGATTCAATGTAGTCATACACAGACAAGGTTTCACAGTTTAAAATACTTCTAACGGCATGAGCGCAAGGAAAACCGCTGATTTGCCACACATTACATGTACAAACTCGATTGTATAAATCAACAAATTGATGTATGGGAGAATGAACTTCAAAATTATATTCACTTGATTTGATAACAAACCAAGAAGAACCTTCCAAATGTAGACTTCTTAATCGAGTTTCAATAGCAGGACATAAAATGTTGTTCCAAGTCGAAGCTACTTCATGACGATCAGACATGAGTTTCATTAACTTCATTCTTATTTTATCTAAACAAGCAGTGATTGGTAAATTTCGTTCTTCCAAAATCCACTTATTAAAACTTTCTGAACAATTAGAAGACAGTTCACCGTAACGACAACCAGGGAAGAATACATTAGAAAATTTCTCAAATGGAATTCCACTCAAAAAGTTTGTTGCGGTCGATCCACCTACATCTCTAAAATTCTTCAAAGCAGCATTGAAATCAGTCAGATTATATGCATAAGAAATTCTGGAGAACGAATCCAACAACATCCTTTTATTCATTTTAGAAAATTGTGATTTTAAAGCAACTTTTGAATTGTTGGTCAAATGATAAAAACATGATCCATGGATTGAATTTGGAAACACCTGTGGAATTGCAGCAAGGATACCTGGATGACGATCAGATATGAAAACATAGCTTCTAGAATCTTCTTTAAGAAACTCTCGTAGTTGTTCACAAAACCAAATCCAATTAGCTTCATCTCCGCCAGATACAATTGCAATTGCTATAGGGGAAAAACCTGGTTTTTAAAAAAATTGTTTAATAGTGGAATAAGGACTAGGAATATTTGTTTTGAAAAAAAGGATAAATGCAGGAAATTGATTAGGAATAATATAGTAGATGTTATATGTAAGTATTTTTTTTTCTTGGGAAAAATGCAAGCAATTTGTTTTCCAATGGTACATAAGTAATAACAGATTTGAAAGTTGATGCAGGTTTTAAAAATAATTTCATTTATAGTTGATAATGCAAAAAACAGTTGCTTGAGTGGCGTACAGGCAGAATAATAGCATGACAAAATGCATATATTTATATAATTTGCATACGAATGTGAAAGAGTTTCGACTATTTTAGGAGTGGTCACAAAAATTGAAATAATTGAACCCGTATGTTAATTAATTTTACAGGATTTTAAGCAATTCTGATACTGAAGAAAAATGGTTATATTTGTAACTTCAGAATAATATCATAAATGGATGCAACTATTTTAAATAATGGCACATGTAAATGCACAGTTTCAAACAAACATCATTTATAAGTGATAAAAAATAAGAATATTGATAGTCGAACAAGGAAAAATTAAACTAAAAAAAATACCTTCATTTCCAATTTTACCAGTAGCAGCCATTAAACATCCTTGAGCTCGTCCCTTCATGAAGGTAGCATCAACAAAAATTAATGGTCGACAAAATTGAAATCCAAATGCACAGGCCTCAAATCCAATAAAAACCCTCTCGAATTGACGGGTAGAATCATTGCACTCCAACACAACTGTACTTCCAGGATTAATAGAAAGAACTGCATCACAAAAAGACTGCAAGTGATGGCAGGACATTACGTCGCTACCATGTAAATCATCTAATGCCAATTTCTTTCCTAGTATAAGCGTAATAATACTTCAAGATGACATTGTACTCAGTTTGAAACAAGTTCATAATGTCCTTTGTTTTCATTAAAGGATTAATCAATTTACTAGATATAGCGGGATTGTTTATATCATGAATTCTAGCACCACAATTATGTTCTGGTTGTAAACGCTTTACAACAAAAAATCCTAGAAGATTAAACTTGAGTGAAGCATGAATCCTGAAAGAACAATTTTTTTTTGGAGCAAAAAGCAGTAACTCTTTCTTTATCATTTTTAAGCAAGTTAAGCTTATATCCCGTTTTCATGCTATACATCATCAAATAGAGTCTAAACTCAGTGACACCTCCTTTAAATTGTTGACCAACACCGGAGAAAACAGATTGATTCAAATCAGTTTTCAACAATTGCTTAAACTGGTTGTCTGACTCACTACTACTACCAAAAGATGAATCACTAACTAAAGATGAATTGCTATCAGGAGCAGCAGAAGAATTAATTCGATTAACGTCTATAGAAAAAACCAAGTAATCTTCACGATAATGTGCAGCCAATAAAAGAATGGAATGAAGATCAGAATTATTTTCTATATTTCTTCGCAAACCATCTCTAATGTGATAAAAGCACAACGACAACAAACTTAATTCAATCCATTTACCACAAGTAGCATCTATAATGGTATCAATTGTACTATCAAAATAGAGTCGAATAGAAAAACTATCATTCCCATACTTGAGCAGCACCAACACACCAATATTTGAAGGACCACTGGAGGAAAAATGAAAAAAATAAAAAATAATCAGTAACGTCAGCGTTAGCCAAATAAAATTACAATAGCAAAAAACATAGGAATACAGTTAAATGCATACAAAGATGCAATAAACAGTAATAACTGCATATATATCTGCAAAAATTATATATACATAGAAATTTTGAATTTTAAGAAAACCTGAACCCATGTATTATGCATAAATTAACCAAAAAGTAATAGAATGATAGAACTAATAAACAGACAGGCCGAAAAAAAAATTAATTTCAGTAGTTTGCATAATTATAAACATAAAATTTACATACTTGCACACAAATTTGCTGAGTACATCCAAACAGACTTAATATACAAATATTTGCTTTTATATATGCTCATATATAATATATATATGCATACTTTTATACATGTACGTACAACAGATGAACTGAAAATTTGCCAACCTGGACGGAAATGGAACCTCAAAAACAAAATGCAGCCGCCATTACCAGGAGTAAATTTTGGATGAAAAAACCTTAATTACGAAATATCCTCAGAATTAATCGCAAGTTCCCTAAAATTGCCGATAATTAAGGCGTAATTATAAGATAATTAAAGAAAAAAATTGACTGTAATGACATCCGTATGTCCAGCCGAAATATTGAATTTGGGCAAATTAGTCACATATAAGTGGTTAGTTTAAAAAGAAGGATGTAATTTATACTTTTTTATAGGGGAGGATGTGAGCTTAATTAAGATTAATTATAAGGATGTGACCCTAATTTTCACTATATTAAATCTCAATTATTCGTCTTTGTTCCCAACCCAGCATAACACCCTATATTTCTTTGGACAAACATCTATACTTATTACTTTAAAATAAGTGGATTTCAACCCAAACTGTTTCATTCCCTAAGGAATAGTGCTATATGTAAAAATCACGGTTACTTGGTCAACAACGTTAATTTATCTTTATAGTTCAAAAACTTGCAATACGCTGCAATATCCCCTTTATAACTAATCTTGACATCTCTTTCCGTTACAAACTAATACCATTCTTAGATAATAGTGAAATTGTTCAAGTTGGGGTATTTTATTTACCTCTCAGATCTTGATCGACCACGTTCTTATCTTAGAATAGATATAAGTTTGTAACGCTAAACCCCTTACCCCTTCTAATACTAATTAAACTGTATTTCTTATTTCATTTGAAATATGGTTTTATAACCGCATATATTTACTTTGAAACTTGGTTATTTGTAACTATTTATATTCAATATTGATTCTTCGCTTTAACCTAGCTATACGATTCCATTTATACTTCTTCACCAACAACCATTGACACTCTTCGTCTTTTGACGTTTCACTTTCTATTTGAATTATTATACTCCATTTTAGTAACATCTTATTCCGTCTTAATAATTATCTTAAATAATTCCTATTCCAGAAGTGATTAACATTTTTACTATAATTAAATAATGATTAACTTCATCATTGCTGAAGTAAAACAGTTTACTTCTTTAATAAATTAAAATAGAATGGTTGCCTACTTTAATAAACAATAACTATTTTATTAGTTCAATAATTCTTTAATATTCATTTAAAAGTTAATTAATAATTAAGGAATCTAATTAATTTAATCAATTAACTTCTAAGTTATCATCATTGAAAACCAATTAACTAAATAATAATTCTCAACAAAACAGTGGATTTAGTCAACCTCAACCCTCAGTTAATTTATTAACTGATCTTAATTTCTTCTTATTAATAGAGTAATATAATTAATCTAATAATATTACTTAATTGTTTGGCTTAAAATAGTTATCCAAATATTTACGCGTAGGACAAAATTTAAATGTCAAAAATTGTTTGTATTTTCTTTGTAAAACAAACTATAAAATACTAGCTTTATAAAACATCATTCACATTGAAATGTGAATATTCTTTCTTATAGAAATCTGACTTTATTAAATCTAAAATAAATATCATTGGTTAAAATTCCAATTTTTATATCGATTTATTTCCATACTATTTGTATTTCGAACATCGAAACCATTTCGTCGTTTCTTTTGGAACAAATTCCCAATTCCCCTTTTTATAATCCATCCTTATATTCCCAAATTATTTAATAATAATTCCACTTGCTCTCTAAACATCGTTTATAAATAAATTATTTGTTTAAATATAATTAAAACAAGTTATCATACACTATTCCAATCGAGTATAATTTATGGTATTTAAATACCCAGTTATTTCAGGATCAGTTTAATTCCACAAAAATCAACCATGGATTATTCAATAGGATTAGTATTCAACTAATGATGTGTATATATGCAACGATATATGTATATTATTCAACCAATTTCACTGTAATTTACCTAAAAGACCATCACACATCATTCAACCAATATTAAAATATAATTATAATATTTTAAAATAGATCAGGGTCAGTGAATTTACTTACCTTGGCGCGTTAACCGTTAAGTAACGATTTGTGTCAGTTGATTATACTCGGCGCTCTAATTGCCTAAAACAGTAACGTGCTCCAAAACGCTCTAGACCAGTTCCGCGTTGTATCTGCGACTGTACAATCCTAATGGATCCTTATTAAACCGGCTCATGTTCAAATCTTATTCTTCCGATCCAAGAATGTATCGTCTTCACAATTTGAAACTCCCTGTAACGACCCAACTTTCGAACACATCGGAAGTCGTGTCATTAATAAGAAATGAGAATAGATATAAGATAAAACAAAGAAACATCAGAATCTCACAGCGGAATTTTTACAAAAGATAATACTTTTTAACATTACATAGCGGAATATATTACATCAGAGCATCATAGGTCTTGTGATACAACCTATTCATAGTATATCATTAATTATACATATCCTGGATGATCATCTAACAGACTTATTTATATAGTAGATAGATGGATCAGCACACAGCAAAAATCTTCATTCCAGCTTCACAAGTTTATCCAAATCCCGATTCACTTGTCTATTCATAACAAGCGTTTTGAATACCCAAGAGTTTAAGGGAAAACACAGAAAAATAAACTCCGGGTCAGTCAGGGAACTGGTATGAGTAAACAATTTAAAACAAATAAAAATATCTCATAAGACCACGCCGTAAATAGGGAACGGGTTTTTACCTTATGAGATCGAAAACACTTTGTATACTTGAAAACATATATTATCATATAGGTTTTCCACAAATAATTTAGAATTTTGGAGAATGACTGCATCTCACATTCTCCAATATAGTATACAAAATAAAACCGCTTGGCACTTAGGGAAATTGGATTATTTCCAACTCTGACAAGGTATGGGTCCACCTTCCGACGATGTATCTCTAGAGGCAAATACACCTGGGTTCAACAAGAACTTCTTGTAACCCGGCCCTCACATGACAGACCACTCATTTCTCTTGAGTGTATCGAATGTATATCACCGATGGTTGTGTACGGCAACCATCCCCACATGGGCAGAATCGATAGATCAAGAAACAAAAGGAATTTCTCTAGATAGGTGATACTACACCCTAATGGGAGCAACCCACATAGCCTTGCTGCCTGCCCGATTTTTGTCATTTCCTGGGTGTGAAGCATGAGGCTAGACTCACGTTATCTTTTCATCATCACTGGTTTATTTCTCTGAATGCCACATCGTCAAACCCGTCAAATCACAAATTGATCTCGTCAAAACTACGGGTATAAAGCTAAGAGAAACGAATTCCTCCGCCTCCAAACTATGTTTTGAAAAGACCAACTTACGCGATCTGTTAGGTATACTTTGTCAGACATTCGTCCATACAAGTTGTCCTGGGACTGGACAAACCGAAGGCACTATTCAAAAATAGTCCTTGTATATCGTCGTCTTCGATTCAACAATCTCTGACGCGCTGCGTATAATCGAATCAAAGTGAAATATTTATTTCGGCCTCTTTGAAATGATTGACGAACATTTTCTACTTTAAATTATAAATCTAACGAGATTATAATCTAATCTGCACATATAATTACAGTCAAACCAAACAGTACATGGTTATCTGGTTATCTTGGTCATCTTTTCAAAACGGCAAATTTAAGCATGTGCATCGCACACGGTTCTTCTTCCCGTTTTGTTTATCATCTTTAAAATGAATTCTTACTTTATTTTACTATAGAAAAATACTCCTCATCATCATTTCTAAAGCCGATTATTCATGAATAAATAAATTTGACGGTCTATAATCTATTCTACGACTTTCACACTTTGTATCGTTTCATCAAATTTCACCTTGGATCCTTTATTCTTGATCCCCTTATTCTTCTTTCCATACTGACAAAATTCCTCTCTTTACTATCAGTCTAAAACACGGTTAAAAACATTTTCCACATTTCTTGTTTTTTTACAGTTCAGAACTGTTCATGATTAGTTCTTATATCAGATGTTTCAGTTATCAGATAAAAGCTGACAATCCTACCGTATGTGTTACATACAGTTTCTACCTTGTTTTGAATTTAAACATTTCATTTGAAAATAAATTCAAATTTTAAATTATAAATTAAAATTTATAATTACAGTTCAGTTGTTAAACGTTTTGACGTCTGTTCAAAAATCATATCCGATCTATTATTCTTGAACGACTTCTTTGTTAACTTTACAGTTTAAATATCTGGTTAGAAAAATATTTTCCAATATTCATTATAAATTAAATTTATAATTTAATTCTAGTTTCTGTATTTTAATTTCAATCTTTGACGAAAAACAGCATTTCATCCTGATTCATTTCTTCTTCTTTTCTTCTTGTTAATTTAAACAAAAATTCTTATTCCCTATTTAAATTTAAACCATTCTTTAATTCAATAACTAGTTTTAAATTTAAAACTTTACTTAAAATCTTCATTTTAAAACTAAACCATCAAAATACCATATTGAGTAAAGTACCACATTGGGTAAACACACGTGCGTCCCTTGCCAAAGCCCCCCAGCCATCATGTTTTTAGCCTGCGCGATCCCTTGCTACTTTGCCAAGTACCACATTGCAATTCCCTGTAATTTCCCTTGCCGATCACTTAAAAACCCATGAAAACCACAGTGTCTTTTCTTCTTCTTTCTCCTGTTCTCCACCGTCAACCAAACCCTGCTGTGCACGTGCACAGCCTCACCTCTGGCCATCTCGTCTCTGATCCCATCTCCACGAACTCCGCTTCACCTTCTGAAGCCATCGCCAACGCCCATGTACCCCATAACAGCTTGTAGCAACAACAACCGTACCCACCAAAGCTTCAAACTTCCATTTGATCGCAGAGAGACACCTCGTATGACCTTCTTCGAGCATCGATCGACCCTTAATTTCACCAGCGTGATGTCGACGCGACTCCCAATCTCCTCCCCGAATCTGGTCATACTCGATTCATCCTCCATGGCGCAGTTCATCCTCAAATGTACCCACCCAAAAACAGTAGTTGACCCAAACCAAAAATCAAAATCTCTCAAATTACTCTATAGAAAAATCATTTAAGATTTTTTCATTGATCTATGTACACTAACGCTCCTTCTCCCCAACAATCCTAAGGTTCGATCAACTAGGTTGCCCACAAAATCCCCAAATCCAATTTCCGTTCATCTCAGGTTTCCCCATGATTTAACTTGTTAAAAATCTTGATTTCACTTCAAAAAATCATTATTTTCGTACCTGATTCTATTTACGTATTCAAATCTTGTTTATACGTGATTTGGAATTTTAGTTAAACAGAGAGCTTCCTGTTAACTACTGGGTTTGTTTGTTTTAGAACTGAACTGTTTCCTCTTTGATTAAAAATACCCCTCTGTCTAATTTTTTTTTACTCTATTCCATCCTAATCCCAGCAAGTGATAGTATCCCCTTTCAAACCATCAAGTGTTGGTCCTCTTTTTGTGATTTACAACCAACAATAGTTCAGGTAATTTCTAGTTT
>JASFAX010004168.1:0-40179 GCA_030737875.1 Allium sativum
CTCCTAACATGTGTCCTTTTTCAGTGGGACCATAGGAAGTTATTTTGTTGCTAACTTTTTAAGATCCGACTCTCATGGAGTTTCATATTCGAGAGACTATGAGCCCCCCTCCCCTTCTTATTGACAATGTAACCCCGTAAATCCTACTTTACCAACTTCGGACTTTGATGGTATTGTCAGATCTGTCTTACCTTCCGTTGATATTTCCGATATTCCAGGGCTTGCTTTTACATATTGGTCTGGTTTTTGTCGTCATCGGGTTAAGCGATAACTTCAAGTGCATACTCTTCTTCTCCTAAACTCTTTATCCGTTCATCTCATATAAGGGTTAACATTACGTTGTTTCTTTTTAGATGTCCAAAGGTAGTTTCATTGTCGAGACAACGGTGGCTTCATTATCTCGTGAGATGAAAGAGCTCAAAGATGAGAAAGCTGCATTAAAGTCTAAGATCTGTGAATTACCTTTAGCGAGGAGCAACAGTTAGGAAGCCTGTAGTCAGTTGAGAGTGTCTCTTGCGAGGGAAAGGGCCAGCAGCACTTCCTTAGTTGCTAAAGTTTCGGCCCTTAAGCACGAGCAGTCAGACATGTTGGCAGAGCATGCAAGGAGGTTGAGAATAAAGAAGGAAACTCTTTCCAATGCTAAATGGATAATTTGTGAGACTCGGGACATGATTTCCCTGTTTTTTTAGGGTACATCTTCCATACAAGATGGAGGAACATCGTCAGAAGACATGAAGCAATTTGGTTGAAGTCTCATAACAAACAAAGAATGGCCCGAAAATCCTATCAGATTACCTCTTTTGGGCCGAAAACATTAATTACCGAGCTTTTCTCCGTAACTCTTGTAGCCCTCTGAATTAGATTCAAGTAGAGCTTTTTTTTGGTCAGAACTGACTTACAGTTTGAAAGTTATGCCCATTTCCGTTAACGCGTTTAGAAATATGGACTGACCATCACTTGGATGAAGTGATGAAGCGTCGCTTGCTTGGAGTATGGACCGGCTCGCCCCCTTAGGCTCGCCCCCCTCGGCTTGTGGTGCACCCACCTAGGTTCTCCCTAAACCCTGCTTGCCCTTAGGGCTCGCCCTCTTCTTATGCTCGTGGGGCACACGTGGACCATGACCCGACTGCCAGCCACTCCATTCTAGCAAACCATCTCAGTTCCCACGCATGACCACGAACTGCCTAGGAGCGGCGCTATACACACAATTGTGACTTATTCTTAAGGCTATTCGCACTCCTATCAACCCGGATCTCATTGCACATGGCATAACACGACCTAGAGAGGATTTTTGGACGTTTTCCACCTCATTTCGAGATTCTTAGAATGCGTGCCACGTTGCTCGCGAACCGCTTATTGTGGATGGCTATAAATACACTATTCGAAGGATATTTGAGGAACTTTTGGCCATACTTCTTGATGGCTTCCACCATTATCAACGCAAGGACTTTGCGAGCTTAACAAGGTCATCTCAACTCAGTCTAACACGAGGATTTTGTGTATAAAATCACTTCTCTTTTCTCTTCTTCTTCATAATAACATAAGGCTATTGTGTATAAACGGATCTCACAGATTGTGAGACGGCCATTGTAATTGTAATTTTTTAGGATTAAAAAAATATAAAGTGGAAGTAGGCTCGGCTTGAGTCGAACCACTATAAAAACATCGTGTGTTCCACGTTTTAGTGCTTTATTTGTATTCTACGATCTGAGATTTGTGATTGTGAGGTCTTCACACCGCATTTGGGTGTTAGCACCATTTTTTGATCTAACATTTTGGCATGCCAAGAGGGGGCATATGATACTACTTCAATTTATAGCTCTAAAAGAATCGATTTGCTTAGCTATTGGATAAATGGCAAAACAAAAGAAAGACAGAACCTTCTCTCATGCTGAGGATTTTGCCAATTAAGGCACAAGGAACAAGGCAAGCCAGGAGGCTTCCTCTCATGGAAATCAATTTGTATACTTGACTCGAGAAGAGATGGATGGAGTTCTCGTTGAATTGTGAACCCAAATGGAAAGGCAAGATGATCTCCTCAGGAAACAACAGAAGATGATCGATGGATTCTTCGCTCAGATGGATGGAAGGCTGAGCAATGCTCAAGTCCCTAGAAACGAAGCCATAGAAGCAGATCATACATCATATAGACCCGGGGGCAACTCCCTCACTTTTGGAAATGGTCAGGCTCGACTTTCTTCAGCTCCAGTTCAGTTGAACACTAGAACGCAGGCTCATGCTCAACAGCAGGAAGCGGTTCGTGATGGGAATCCAGAACCCGACCGGTTCGCCCCTTGGCTCACAAACCAGCCCCCTCGACCCATGACCGGGTCGGGTCGCCCCCTCGAACCTCGAGCCACATACTGTGACCCCTAGGCAGCGGTTCACCAGCAACACCCATCTTCTCTTGCACTCAACGCTGGGGGCACTAACTTTGATCTTGGCAACTTATAGCAACTCTTCGAAGGCGATCGGCTCGCTAATCTAATTCAATGTCTCTAGAGAGGTCGCACTTATCAGAATGGCGTTGATGACGTCAATCAAAATCTTTTTACACATGAAATCAGGAGTACTCGTAATCCCCCAGATTTCAAACTCCCACAACTACAGCCTTACAATGGCAGGATAGATCCTACCATGCATCTAATGCACTACAAACGACATATGTAAGTTAATTCGGCATCGGAAAACGTCATGGAAAAAAAACTTCCCCTCTTCCTGACTGATATATCATCTATGTGGATTCGACAACTAGATATAGAATCGATCAACAACTGGAACATGTTGGTCTCTTGATTCATTGAACAGTTTCGAGTCCACATCACTCCACCCAAGAACGTAATGTTGGTCACCACAATCAAGCAGAGGCCCAGAGAAACTCTATGCTCATTTTTGGAAAGATTCAATGTTGCAGCAACATCAGTTGATTGCCCTGAACCATCGACGGTACTGATGGCAGCGGTATCCGGCGTCTTGGATAACTCAGAATTCAAAAAATCTTTGTACTGAGATCCACCATGAAATCTCGGCGAATTCTACCTTGAAGCAGATAGATTTCTAAGGGAAGAATATGCAACTTCTGAGAAGAATGTTCTCGACGTCAATGTAACACCCCGAATTTTGAATGATTGAATTAACTAAATTTAAGAACACTTAGTTTTTAAAAGAGGAATGAAGGGAAACGGGTTGCACCATTGCGTTCGTCTCGAAATTCTACATGGAATAGAGTCCAAGTTTTCGAAAAACGTAGTCCGGACGAAGGAGATATGACCCTCGGAAGATAACAAGAATATATATGTATATATATATATATATATATGTGTGTGTGTGTGTGTGTGTGAGCAGGCCGACCAAGGAGGTCGACCTCCCAAGGGGGGAGGTCGACCTTGGTGTCAACCTGGGTACCCCCATGTCGACCTAGGGGTTGACCTTCCCCTTTGGGAGGTCGAACCTGGTTCGGCCAGTTTTGCTGCGTGGTGCGATTTTTGGGCCTGGGACGATTTTTGATGGTCCAGATCAGTTCTAGGGTTAATCCTAAGGCCTAAATTTATAAATATGTCATAAACTTAACCCTAATTCATAAAATAATTTCTAAGACACCATTATGCTGCCAAACTCTCTCTCTTGAACCCTAGCCGCCGCCTCTAACTCAAATTGCAAGCATTCAACTTCAACTCAAATTAAAGATTAGAGCTTCTACAACAATTCAAGAAGATAAATCAGCAACACCGCAACGTTTCTACACCATTTCAGTGCATAATTCTATTCTTTAACCATGAAAGGTGAGTACAGTTATTTTCATAAATTTAATGGGATTAAAGTAACATGAAAAAGTTGTAAAAAGAATTCATACATGTTTGTAATGAAAATCTCACCAAGTCTTTACCTTTTTGATTCATGTCATCATATGCCTATGCTTCTATGTAAAGTTCATACCTTTTATCAGTTTATTCATGTTGAATCTGTCATTATGCCTCTATGCCAGTTTATATGCCCCTTTATTTCATTATGTTAATTCCAATTTTCTGTGATTTGATTCTCTTCTTATCCCTATTCCTTTTATTTTTGGATCTAGACTACCTTCGAGTCTATGTTAAAAATACGCGCGAATGCGAATACGTGGGAACGATGGAGATATGTGAAATATGGAGAATTGGATATTAATGGAAATTTTGGATAATTGAATAATATGTGAAATTGGCATATTTGGGCATGAGTTACATGGAATTGATGAAATTGCCTATAATTGAAAATTTATAATTGAGGCTAATTAATATGTAATTAGTGTAATTAGAGACAAGTTGGAATAGGCAAAAAGTGTAAACATGATTATATGTTGAATTGGAAACACATGACATGAAAATTGGGGTTTGGATGAAATACGATTATTAATAAACCTTTAACACGAGGTTAGACGCAATTGTGGTGTAAGACTGCCCGAAACTGCCCGACAAATCCAGCTGCCACAATTGGACGTTAATGTGAGTGGTCAAAGGCATGAATTGTAGGCGTAACGATGGGTGACACGAGGTTAGACCCGGTTTGTGGCGTAAGACTACCCGGAACTGCCCGGCAAATCCAGCGGCCACAAAGTGTTCGGTCTAATGTGGGAGGTCATGCATCGTTCGTCATAAGGAATGAATTAAGGAATACTAACCATAATAAGAAATGGGTATGGTTAGAGGGTTAAGTGGGGTGACATGTAAATATGGACTTAACTGGAATAAGATAGGGCATGTAAATTATGACATGTAAGTATGGAGTTAATCGTAGCTTGTGTAAGACATGGACATTTAAATTAAAATGGTTGATTGGGGGAAAAACCTAGTGTGGGCCAAGCATAGGTGGGAGGCTTGTGTCGGATGGGGACCCGTTTCAACCAGTAACCCGTTTGAGTACCTAATTGGGACAGGTACTAGGCCGGGGTTGGGCCACACTTACTGGGCTTGAATATAAGAGGTCAAAACGTGAATAGCAGTGGCAATGCAAGTCCAACGGGTTCATGTGCATGCATGGGTCCGGGATGGTAGGTAAGACGTTGTTGAATCGTGTAGGTATGGCCATGCATTTCATGTTGGTATCGGGGTTGACACTTTGGGGACTGATACACCCCACTGTGGGGCCAGCACGGGTGCCTACGGGGTTTAGGGAGCCGATCGAATGGGTAGAGTAAGGGTACCTTAGCAGTGGTAGGAGCAAGCCGGCGCCTATGATAGCAATTAGGTACAAGTAACTACCAAGTTTGTCATGTAGGTATAGTTAGTGGGAAGGGATCAACCTTGAGTAAAAGAGACTAGTAGATGTGCGGTGTTATTAAGTAATGTGGTGTAACTTAGCAAAAGTGTGGTGTAACGAAATACATGTTGGTTGAGTTGGATAGTCCTTTGGGTGCTAGTCTGATGTTGACTTCGGTCTTCGGGGTTAGTACTTGGAGGTTTGTTCGCTTAGCCAAGGTGTAGCATTGTCTTAGTACTTAGGAACGAAATCATCTTGTCCATCCTTTTTATCTACCTTATCTATGTTATAGCCATATCATGATGCCTATTTCTGTCTTGATCATTTATCTTATCTATTATTTGTTAAAATTACTGGACTCGCCAGACTTTATGTCTGACCCGTTTGTTTCCACCTCTTTTCTTTCCTTCCCCTCCTCCCTTAGGTTTGCAAGGAGGGAATACTACAGCTTAGTGCTGATTTCTTTTAGTTGCTTGAAAAGAGTAGATGTATCGCTTTGGACTCTCTCATCTTTATGGCTTTGCTTATGCTCAGTGGGGATTTATGCATTTTTTTATTTAAGTATTTTCTTCTTTATGTACTTTGATGTTTATGGAAAAGACTGTTTGTAATGGTTTTGGAAACTACTTATGTAAGCTTGTTTTGAGTTATGATGCTATGAAATAAGTTTTATCTTCCGCTGTGTTGTTTTATTTATTTATTCTTGTAATGTATCTGTTCTATACAACAATAACACTTCATGAACATTGATGCATTCCCTTCGTGAGTGGCATTAATGGACATGGGGTTTTACAGTCAGCGTGCTCAAAGACCGAGAACCATCTGATTATTGAAAAGGCAAGGGAAAGATGTCATTAAGAATGACTACAACACTCAACCGCGGAGAGGGCCCAGATATGAAAAGTACACTGAACTCAATTCAACGCTAACTGACATTTATATGGACACAAACAGTGTTGCCTCCTACCCAAAGCCTCAAAGGAGGGAGCCATCGCAAAGAGAACGTGATTCTGGAAAACATTGCATATTTCGTTATATGGACGGTCATGACATAAATGACTATAGGCATCTGCGCGATTTGATTGAGGAACGTGTTAGACTTGGAGACCTACCCGAGTATGTGAAACAACCAACATCGCCTCCATCCATGCTGCCACCACCTGCTCCCCATAGATGGAATGAACCTTGATCAAGCTCTCGTGGGCTCATCATTAATTGATCCGGATGAGAGCAGTCTGGATTTTCTACATTTCTTAGGATTTAAGACATGTTTTTACTTTCTTTAGGTTTTCCGATTGGCTAAATCGGAGTATATATGTTCGGGGTTAGGATTTAGCCCTAAAACGTGCTTTGGATCTGATAACAAACTAATCAGGATTTGCTTTGCTTTTGTACTTTGAATTGAATAAGGAAGGACTTTCCGAGCATGAATTACGATTGGCGAATTTAAGCATGTCTTATACTTATCTCGAATCCTTAGATATGGATTATGCCTAGGGACAGACTATCTTGTCAGGCTTTGGCAAGTATAGCTCTGTCTCGGTATGAGTATGGATTGTACTCCACTGGATTTCTATGTATGCATTATACTCCGGAACGACTTATCGTCTTGTCAGGATTTGGCAAAGGAACTCAATAAAACTCAAGTATGGATTATGCTCAGTTTGAACTTCCTGTATGGCTTATGCCAAAAGGTTAGGTCCCTCGCCACGTTTTGGCAGGATGATTCGAACGTCCCTCAAGTATGGTTTATGCTAAATTGGACGCCGAAGCTTGGTTTATGCTCGAAAATGAAATCAGTTTTGTCAAGTTTGGACATACCTATTTGCTTTCTTTTCTTTGCAGGTATGGTTATACTTCTACTTGGTAGGCCCGACGTGGCCTTAGTTGGTAGGCCCGACGTGGCCTTAGTTTTCTTGGATTATCCAGAACATATCTTCCTTCAACCAGCAAGATATGTTCTGGGGGGTAAAATGTTGACATGCTTTTTAGTCAAAGCCATCACATAAGAAATCTCTGGTTAATGATATGTTCAAGTATGGAGAACATGGTCAGAAGACATGAAGCGATTTTGTTGAAGTCGCATCACAAATAGAGAATGGCCTGAAACTCCTATCAAACGACCTCTTTTTGGCCCGGAAACATCAATTATGGAGCTTTTCTTCGTAACTCTTGTATCGATCTGAATTAGCTTCAACTAGAGCTTTCGTTTTGTCAAAACGAACTTATGGTTTGAAAGTTATTCCCGTTTCCGTGAACACATGTAGAAATATGGACTGGCCATCACTTACATGAAGTGATGAAGCGTCGCTAGCTCGGAGTATGGACTAGCTCGCCCTCTTAGGCTCACCCCCCCTCGGCTTGTAGTGCACCCACCTTGGTTCGCCCTCAACCCCGCTCGCCCCCCAGGGCTCGCCCTCTTCTTCTGCTCGTGAACCAACTCTGTCTCGTGGGGCACACTTGGACCATGACTCGATTGCCAGCCTCTCCATTCCAGCTCGCCATCTCAGTTCGCCCGTCATGACCACGAACTGCTTGGGAGCGGCGCTGTACACACAATTGTAACCTATTCTTAATGCTATTCCCACTCCTATCAACCCGGATCTCATTGCACATGGCATAACACGAATTGGAGAGGATTTTTGGATGTTTTCCACCTCATTTTAAGATACTTGGGATGCGTGCCACCTGTCTCATGAACCACCCGCTGTGGATGGTTATAAATACACAATTCGAAGGATTTTGAGGGACTTTTGGCCATACTTCTTGACGACTTCCACCATTATCAACGCAAGGACTTTGCGAACTTAACAAGGCCAGTTCAACTCAGTCTATCACGAGGGTTTCATGTATAAAACCTCTTCTCTTTTCTCTTTTCTCTTCTTCTTCATAATAACACAAGGCTATTGTGTATAAACGGATCTCACGGATTGTGAGACAACATTGTAATTGTAATTTCTAAGGATTTAAGAAAACATAAAGTGGGCATAGGCTTGGCTTGAGCCGAACCATTATAAAAACCTCGTGTGTTCTCAGTTTTTACTGTTTTATCTGCATTCTGTGATATGAGATTTGTGATTGTGAGGTCTTCACACTGAATTTTGGTGTTAGCACCATTTTTTGGTCTAATAGCATATTGGAGGTAATGATATAGGTGATCACAACAACGATTTTAACTCCAAGTGTGGGCTTGCTAAGGATAGTAGCAAGGAAGTTATACTTTCTGTGTTTGTAAGTGACTTCTCGGGCCTCGCAAGTGCTAATTCATCTCAGGTTTTAGTCACTTTGTGTAGTGATGGTGGGTTTGATGAAGAGGTCATTCTCCCAAAACGTGGTGAGAAGGAACAGATAATACAGATGGTTTCCCCCATTCCTCTGGTATGAACCTTTATTTTTAAGTTTCTTCTTTACATGTGGGAATCGATCCTTAATGATTTATTCTTATAGTGATAAAGATCTTGTTTCCACTAATTATTCTACTTCCAAGGATGACCTGCACTCTCTCTCTCTAAACTGAGGAGGGAATTTCTCGCAAAACCTTCCTATAAGTCCAGTAGAGAACGCTTTTTGAGAGAGCTAAAGCATATTTATATGAAGTATCCTCGGCTATCATTTAACTTCCTAGGGGATGATAGGGAGATGATTTTAAAGAAACTTAGGGCTTATCATGCGAAGTTAATATGTAACATGAATGAAGGGAGAATTGGAGAGAAAAAATAATTTGTTACACCCTCTGTGATATTAATTTGCATGGACATGAATTGTATTTGTATTCATTTCTTTCTTTTTGTAGGTAGTTCTATAGCTTAATTTTGATGCTTTATTTTCTGGAAATTGATCCTGTAATCGGTTGCTCATTTGTTTATATTCAACACGAAAATTTACTGGAAGACATTTCCTTTTACGTAGATAAGGGCATTCGACTTAGTTCGCGTCCGGGAGACCTTTTGGGGGGGGGTTCTTCTAGGGATACTATTGACAGATACGCCTTGTCTAGAGATCTACTTATGCGATGCTTGAAAGAAAAAATAGGTATATTACAGATACAGATAAAGCAAAAGGAAAGAAGCATTCTTGAGGTGAAGAGAGATATAAAAACAAATCCTTCTATCGATTTTGATGAAGAAAAAGATGAACTCCATCATCAAATCATTTACTTAGATATAAAACGTGACGATGTATTAGCACGAAGCAAAGAATGGAAATCTATCTTTAGATGTACTCTCGAATCTTCCACACCTGAATTCTTGCGAGCTTCTATGGAGTTCGAGACCTCAGAGCTTGAGATAATGGATTTTTCTTTTCGACTAGATCACTCCCTCGTCGCTAGGTGGCATAGAAAGACTAAGGCCAACATAAAAGGGTTTTACAATAGGAAAAGCGATGGGGATAACTTTCATCGTATTGATTTTTACACTTCCAAAATTAAGAAATTGCAAAAGGAGAAATAGGCTTTACTTAAATATGCTTTTGACTTTCAGATGGAAAACAGAAATCTTCGTGAAATGGGCAAGGCTTTCAACCTAGCTTGGAAGTTGCAGCCTAAACCCTCGAACGATTCATGCGTGGTTATAGAAAAGATGCGAAAGGTCGATGGACTATTACACACTGCGATTCATCGTTCTGTAATTTCTTCCATGACTAATGAATAAGAAGCTTTTCATTGAGAGCTAGTCTATGCTCATACGGAAGCTTTGGTATAAAGGTATGTGTGTTTTCTTTTCTGGAGATGTGTTTATCCTATAATCTTTTTGAAAATAATTATGTAAAATATGAAGTACCTAGTATATCACTTGTCGCATGTAATATTTTATAACGTTGGTGCTTATAAATAGAGGTATGATCTGTAATCGTATCACTTCACATGCGATCACACATTCCGACATAAACTTTTTTCTCTCATTATGGCTTTACCATGACATGGTGTACATATTCGGTACAATTTGTTAGAAGCTTGCCTTATAGGCCTTCGTAAAATGCCACTCGCTCTTAGTGGGGTTAATAGTGCCGAGATACGGGAGATATGAAATATCTATAATGCTTACTTGTGTTTTGTGCATTAGTACAAATATTTGCAATGCTTGAATGATAAATTGATGATTGTATAAGTTAAAGACACTTCCCTGAGAAAGTGAGAAGGCCATGAGTTTATGCTTAGTAATAATGGAAGTGTATTTCTGAGTCGTATTTGAGCTGCTGAAAAGGTTGAACAACTCCTTCTTATTTATATTTAAGAATTTGAATCGATCCAGATTTGGATATTTGTGACAATACTAGAATCCTAAATCTGGTTGTGAATTATACTTAAATCAACCCAGATTTGAGCATGAAGATAAGGGGTGAGAGCATGCTTCTGGCCTTTGTGGGGATTCGAATCAACCCGGATTCGGTATTGAGGTAAGACCATGATTCCTCTTCTGGCACTTGTGAAGATCTAACCCAACCCAGATTCGGGTTATTAAAGTAGGAGACTGGAAGTTCGCTTTCGGTATTTGTAAAGAAACGAACCAATCTAGATTCGGGTTATTAAAGTAGGAGACCGAAAATCTGCTTTCGGTATTTGTGAAGAACCAAACCAACCCAGATTCGGGTTATTAAAGTAGGAGACCAGAAATTCGCTTCTTGTATTTGTGAAGAACCAAACCATCCAAGATTCGGTGTTGATATAGAAGACCTGAACCATCCCTTGTTCAGGAAATTAGAAATTTAGTACCAAAAATCCATTTCTGGTATTAATGTCTTGGTATCCCCTTGGATTTGATTTGTGAAGCAGAGGTTGTATGTACTTCCTAAGCGACTTTCAAGGCTTTTGATGTCAAAGCAGAGGATACACGTGCTTTGTTGGCCGCTTTCTGGACCTGTGCGTCTGGTGCGCTTAGCTAGCTTATCCATAAGAAAGGCCCAAGGAGTTACTCGACCTCCTTCCAAGAGGTGCCTTATCCAGACTATCGCAGGCGATGATAAGATCTTAGAAACTTAAACCGGGCTATTGTAGGAACAGAATTAAGGTTTACTCTTTTGATGCTCTACACTGACAATCGTAGGTACTAATAGAGGCTTACACCCCACCACCACCCTTCATGGAATGCCCTAGCCTAACCATCATAGGCATTAATAGGGTTTGGCGTTCCCTTCTATGGGTAACGCAGAACATAAGAAGAGGTAGGATGTGATCTTCTGCTAGCAGAGGTAGAATGTGCTTAGTTCATAGCAGAGCCAGGGCGTACTTTTCTAGGAGCAGAGGCAGGGCGTGCTAATTTTAGTTGCACTGCCATGACCATTTCTGGTATGAAACGAAGGCTTACGGTTTTGATGCTTTAACCTAGCCCACTCTGATTTGGGCATGGGGAAAGACTAACACACCATCTCCCTTCGAGAAATGCCTTATCCTAACCAATTTTGGTGATGACAAGGGAGTTGATCCATTCGCGGTTTGACCCATCAGGGGTTTCTTTATGCTTTGAAAGGAGGGGTTTCCATACCCTTGGTTGTGTTTGATAATCCATTCCCTAATGACTTTATTGAATTTGATCTGATCTTTTTATAAACTCTTGTAATTGGCCTTGGTTGATGAATTTGATGACCATTTCCTCAAAGATTCTACAGTGGTTAGCTTCATGTCCATTCATCATGTGGTAATGACAGTAGGGTCCTCCTTACTTCCTTTCGTATTTGGCCTTTTTCTTCGTGATCGGCCAATAGTTGTGTTCGTGTTTGGTTAGGAAGTAGATATTCTCCATCGAAGTGTTAAAATGGTATCCCTAGGGTAATCCTGGTGTAAGTCTATCTCTTTGCCGCTGGGACCTAATCCTTTTGCAACCCAGTTTTGTTGCTTTACCTATATTTTTGTTCCTACTTCCCAAAATACACTAAGGTTGAGGTGTTATCCCTTCAGACCATTTGCTAGAGAAGTGGTCAAAATCATTCATTATTTCTTGTTCAAACACCATTCTTCTGAGTTGCTTATGGAGATTTTTTCTTATGTGAGAGAAAACGTTAATATTCTTTGATGCAGAGCCACTTGGAGAAGGTGTTTGGGTTTGTTTTATGTGGGAAAGACTATTAACTCATGCATCGGAAGCGTATTGTTCTATTCTCCTTTTTCGCTTCATTATCCGCAAGGCTTCCTTTCCCATCGTTTATTCTTCTATCACTCTTGGGTCAGTGATTTCTGACTTATACCTTTGAGATTCAGGAGACTCTTGTTGGGACCTCTTACCCATAACTTTGCTTCTTCAAAGCCTTAGTCCAATATGGGACGGAACAACATAGGTAGATATGTGGTAAGGTTAACTAATGGATCGGAGGTTCAAGCCCTCCTTCTAGCACCAAAATGTTAACGATATTTTTCGTCAACACCGAGATAGGTCTATCGAAGTGGACCTAAGGGGAAAATGGGTTGTTAGCCTTTGCAAGTTTGAATTAGTTCACCGGTTCCTATATATCAAGGTATAGAATACGAAAGAATAGTTACTCTTCCCTCGATGGGGTGAGCATCACACTTAAGCGATTCAAGAACAAACAGTTACCTTGGGATGATGGATTCCTAAACACAACCCTTGGTAGAGGACTTAAAAATTTGTAGAATAGGGTTCTGCACTAACCTTGTAGAATGCTCTAAGCTAGTAGAAAGAGTTTTTTCACTTAGTTTGCGGAAAGGCTTGGGTAAGGGCTCAGGTGCATGTAGGAAGCAAACGGTACACTGCAGCAACAAATACTAGGAAATAACATGGCAAACTCATAAAGAAATATCATAAGTATTGATTCACTCTTTATTGATCTTTGATTTAGAATACATAAATAGAATAGAGGAAATCCCCAAATTGATTTAAGAATTAGGGTTTACTCTAGATAAAGAGAATACAAGAATAAGAATGAGAAAAATCGTCCCCAAAATGTGACCCCTAAGGTCTAATTGATAGAGAATTCAGAGCCCTATCTATTATTGGGCCATTGGGCCTGCAGGAGTAACTGTCGGCCGCTTTTCTCCTTGGTCTCAGATGTTTTAGCTCCCGGCCACTTTGTGGCAGCGTGAGGGTCCCGATCAGATGAGGTTTTTCGAGTTTGATGTGAACTTGTCGATGTAATTGACTTTCGGAAGGCATTGTATTCCCAATTGTGACTTCTGGGTGTAGACTTCCAGTTTTCTCATAAATACTTAGAGCAGCTTTCCCTCGTGATGTATGTAAACAGCTGCCGATTCGGAACCACTTGTTGGTATTTGTACTAAGTAGATTAGTATGAATAGCCTGTATCCATTCTAGGGTTCCGGTGGTGTCTCCAGGTATAGCCTGATCTTCCGGAATGTAGCTCCAGATGATTTGTTTGTTGTCTATAAATATGTCCTTTTGGTGTTTATGAAATAGATGTTTTGGAAGCTGGTTCCAGATAATCTCTATGTACTTCTAGCTTAATACTCTTAATGCCTTCGCCTCTTGATGTATCGATATTAACCAGGATATTACCGACATCCCTTCAGTCCTTCCGGGTTTCAGTTAATGAAGTCCTTTCCTCCCTCTTTCTTAGTTTCTGACTTAGAGGACCTTTAGCTTAGGACCCCCCGCTGGATTGACCTTACCGGATGGACCCTGCTGTATGGATCCGGTTGGTATTCTGTAGCTTTTGGACTCCTTTCTCCTAAGAAGGTTCTGTTTTATGCACCTTTTGGATCATTCCTTCCTGCTCCTGGTTCTTCCTAGTGTTTGGCTCTTTCTTTTGGAGAATTCCTTTGTGCTTGTGTTTATCTGATTACCCTTTCACTGTCAGCTCGTTTCGGAGTTAATTTTGGTAGCAATAAAAACAAAAAAGGGGAAATTTTCTCCTTCGTTCTCTCACCTCCACCACTTCTCACCAGCAATGACAACTCGACCCGATCTCATTCCCAATCGATCCATTTCGAACCCTCCAAGCCGATTATTCCATGCCTATACCCTCCTTCGAATCGACAAGGTGAAAAAAATTCAATCCTTGTATGCCTGAATCGCGCCCGTGAGCCACTCGATCCTCTTCTATCGTCAGCCTCCACCTGATGTATCATACTTCAATGTTGAGTTCATTTCCACCACGAAGCTTGCACGAACTGACTGTCATCTTTTCTCGTCGGCGCAAGAACCATCACCAGCCACCCGTGCCATGCACAAGCCTTGCATCTAGATCCGAACAGTCAAGATCCCTCGTGCCCGATAATGCACAACCACAGCGCCAATGCTCTATGACCATCCAGCAAGCACGGGCCCCACATAACAGTGTCACTTTTACCTTGGATCTTGCTACAAAAACTAAATACCTCCTCAATAAGCCCTTCAGTTGCTGGAATTAATGTTTGTGAGGCTGTCCCTTTGGTTTGGGGGAGTGCTGCATTGGGCCACCAAGAAGTTTGGGTCGAGTTCTAGATTATCAAATACAGGGTTATGAGTTTTTATCTGATTGTCAAACGTATGTGAATGCATATTGTACATTGATAAACATAGATTCATTTGTTGCTTTTGTTAACTGTAGTTTGAGAGTGTCAATATAATCAAAATAGGGCATTTTTGGGTTCGCTTGTCATGTCTGTTGAAGTTCAAATTCGGAATAGTGCTCATACATTTATGCATATATATACGCCTATGTATATGTATATAAAAATGTATTAGATGTATTCTTGGCTATCGGGTTTCACTTCAGTTTCTGCATCGAATTTATAGTCATCTCCATGCTACAAAGGTGAGTTTCCCCACACTCACGATTAAATGATGATTAAGTGAATTAAAAGCTTGAAATTTTATATTTCTCTAAAAAAAATAAACTTATGTGTTATGTGATTTGTACACATGTGACAAACACATTATCACGTTATATGACACGAATTGGATGCGATGTATGATATGTTATGTTTTACACTATTCTCGCCTTGCAAATTCCCTATAGATCTTGGAAAAATCAGTATGGGTTGAAATGATACATACCTGAATGACTGTATAGAAAAATAATTTTGAATCGATTTGGGAAGCGGGTTGAAATGATATATGCCCAGAATTTGAATCTTTAAAACAGTTTGAAATGAAACATATCTGTATCACCTGACTATAGGATAGAAAATTATATACGGACGCCGTGCTCAATAATAATAACAACTATTTTAAATGTTATAACTATGTATCTATTTTAATAAATAAATTTTAAAATGTAATTTAAATATTGTTGAAAGAGTTTTCTTGAACTCGTTCAAAATTTTATAAAGTTTAAGAAAATTTGTTTTAATAAAGGAGTTTAAATATAGTTGTAAAGGTTTATATTTAAAAATTTAGGTTTGAGTTTAAAAGTATTTCTATAAAATTTGATTTTGTTTGGTTTAACGCAAAAAAATTATAATGTATATTTAAATGTGTTTGGTTCAATATAAGATTTCTTAGTAAACGGGATTTTCTTTAAAGGTTTAACAAAAATCTTACTTCGATAAAAATATTTAATTTAATGAATTTAATGAATTTTATGAATTAAATTTAAAGAAAATGAATTAAATGGTAAGGTCTAATTCTTAGCCAAAATAAGTAAATGGAAAGAATATGTTTACTTAAAATAAGCCCGGCATGAGATTTCAAATGGAAAAAATTGCAAATTTGAAATCCAAATAAATTGTGATTTGAGAGATAACTTAACAACTAAACACTGAAGTTGTTTTGAGAATTCAATGTATTAAATGAATTTGGAATCCAAGTCAAAACTGAACATGAAATAGTGGTTTGAAAACAATTCTATTTATGAGGTAAAATTTTAATTTTCACCAATGAATGGGAAACAATTTGGATAATAATAGGGAATATGAATGGATGAAAGTCAGATTTTGGGATACGAACTTAGATCGGACTGGATCATTTTTATTTGAATCAAATGATATTATTTTTAAAACCAACCTTCCTT
The DNA here is from genome assembly GCA_030737875.1 of Allium sativum. NCBI lineage: Eukaryota > Viridiplantae > Streptophyta > Magnoliopsida > Asparagales > Amaryllidaceae > Allium > Allium sativum. The sequence goes on from JASFAX010004168.1 coordinate 16,138, forward strand.
ATTACTTGACTTTTCATCAAATTAATTATAACAAATAAACTTAAACTATTTTGACTATTAAAGTTTTATGCTTATTTTTTAACTTTTCACACAAATATATATATGTACATTATTTTCTGATTTAACTATTCTAAGTATATATAAATTCAAACGAAATCCATGTCCGATTCGAGAAAATAAATTCGAAGTGATTAAAAATAAAGATTTAGAGTAGTAATGATATTTGAGGGAACTTAAATCTAAAGATCAAATTTTTTGATAAGGGATTTGTAATTCTAACTGAACTAATGATGAATTATTTTAAGTGAAGTATTTTAAATCAATACTCGAAATAAATCCATTTGCGATATCAAAATATGATTTCAAATTTAATGACCACAGTGTAAAAAATGCAAATGTTTGGTTGTTAAAGAGAACGGAGTCGGTATTATCATACTCTCTACCAATAATGATACCACATTAACAAGTGTGCACGTGTGGAAAATACAAAATGAAGTAGAATGGTTTTGGATGCTATTAATTGACTTGAAGAAAGCTAACAATGATGGATAGCCTTGACATTCAGGTCATAACTAAAATGACTAAAACAAGAACTAACCATGACTATGTGAGGTCATACCTCCTATCGGATACACTTCTTCGAAACCATCTATATTACTTTCTGATTGATTTGGGTGAACCCTTTGATTATGGGAGTATGATCCGAGATGGGCATTAGTTGCTACTATGTGTTACTACTAGTCTGAGAGTGCAATTGGTAGAGTTCTACCCTGGGTATTGCCTCGCGTGCCTTGTCATATTATCTCAATTGATCCCCCAATGATTTTGATTTAACGTTGTTGTATCACGATGCATCCATATCCACCAACGTACTGGTGTTTTATATGCAAACAGTACAACAACAGTATAAATGATGTAAGGGTAATATGGTAATCCCGCTTACGCTATTTTAATATATTTACTTTACTGTGTAGACACAATTATAATGGCGCATTATATTATATGTATATGGTCCCGCAGATCCTTAAAGGATGGAATCCCAAACATCCTTTAATTTATTTGCATTTTATTGAACATTTCACTTGGGTTGATTCACTTATATAAGAACTTTAATCCTGACTCGAGTGTTTTGTTTTTGCATAATGCCTGGGTCAGCTTAAGTATTTCAACTTTGGAGTTTATCTATTGGAGCTTCGGATTCACTAGAGTTGTTAGCCTTTCGTCTATCTTATATCCCAGTTATTTCTATTTCGGTCATTTGATGTACTAGTGAGATTCTTCCACTGCATTTGCATTTATTTATCTACTCTGTTATCATGTATAAACTAAAAAAAATGTATTTTTTTATAAAATTTACTTTTGCTATTAGATATTATGTGTTATGTTTCTTTGACTCCGTGATGATATATATTTTTAACTTTATGGCAATTAACAATCTGTTGTTTTGAATAGTTTGAGCTGGTTTAATTATTAACTTGATATTATCAAAAATGCAGGTCATTAGAGCAATGCTCTACAATTTTGTCTATTTCTTCTTAGATCTAATTAGGTTAAGGTTAGTGTTTTCTTTTCTTCCTTCCATCTTCTATTTAATTTATTTGTTAAGTATCTAACACTTGTGCATATAATCTTCTTTTATGTATACATGAATAAATTTAAAATGGAGGAATCTCAAATACGAATATTAAGGATAATAAATCCAAAGAGGATTCAAAATAGGAGTGGAATCAATTTCAATTCTTTAACGCATGAGTGCTATTTTAAAGTTTTATTTGTTTATGGTTTTTTAATTAGAATATTGCATTTTTGTACGCCTAAAGGTTCAAGGGTGTACAAAAACCAAACAATTCTCCCCAAAAACTCTATAAATTAGGAAGTGTCAATCTTGCATGAGTGGATTTTTATTATTTATTCAAATCAAGTGGGATTCTATGTTTTCTAAAACCTTATATAACCTAGTTTATCTCACTTCCTGTTCTATGTCTTCTTTTAAATCTTATATTGTCATAAAAATAGTGGATTTAATGATAGTAAAATATATTGGTTCCAAATCCTTTATTTTTATGAAACTTTAAAAAAATGTGAAATAAAACTAAAAGGAAAATTATGTAAATTAATTAGAAGAAAGTCACTTTGATTTGTAGAAATAATTGGAATCCAAAGTAAAATCCCTTATGTTTGTGGATGAGAATTGTTTCGCTACTTTCATTGGTAAGGGTGAATACATGGAAAATCCTATTTGTTGTTATTATGTGATAGTGATGTGGATCATCGATAAGAAAACTTGTAATTCTATATTTTGGGTAAGGTCTGACAGTTCTCATGTTTGGCATTATTTTATGCATATTATTAAATGCGTAATTATTATCTATTAAATATAGGATCTTTAATTTCGAATTTAAAACTCCCCGTTAAGGTATTTTCTATACATATATATATATATATATATATATATATATATATATGCTTGTGTGATGTGTGAGTAAATGTCTTTTTTATTTTTTTAATGACACATGGACATGAGGTTAACCCCTTCTTGTATTAGAAATCTTCTCAGATAACCTCGCTACTAGTAGCTACAAAAAGTGGGTTAATGCTAGACATCTAATGCCATGTGTTGTTTTGCAATGTGAATACGTACTTTTGGGATTATATATTATGTGATTAATCCTGCTTTGGGGGTATTAAGTGATTAGGACTCTCCCCTTATGGAAGTTTTCCTTAGGAGTACGTGTCGTAATCATGAGATTCGCCCTCTTAAGGTATTAATTGGTCTTTAGGTTCGCCTCTCCACAATATTAAAGTATTAAATGGTCACATATATGGGTTAGTAGGGGAGTCTGCTTCCGAAGGCCCTAAGTGACTGGGTTTGAGTTCAATTAAGGAACGACGTCGTTGATATTATGGTGTGCCTATCCTTATTGAAGTATTAAGTGGAGCCAGCAGATTATCTGATGATGTTAACTAAACAATAACATAGGGGACCGTCTGTTGTAAGGTCATATCATTTATCTTACCAGTGTTATGTGGCTTCATATGATCTCTTTCCTTATTTGGACATTTTTATGGGATTGTGATTGTGGTGTCTACTTGGAATTAAGTATCAAATGGTTGTATCTGCCAATGGGTATTAAGTGATCGTGTACCCCGCCTCTTTCGACATATCTGAGTAGTAGACAAAACTTCATATTAGTGTGTTATTGCCATAGATATATCCTTGCTAATGTTTATATTACCCAAATATAGACAATAAATTCTTAAGATTTTATTCATCAGGACTTGTTGTTTTGACACCCTCCTCTTAACTACACAAGTTAGGTTGGATAGACATAGAGAAGAAGCTAGGAGGTGGAAGACACTATTTTGAAAGCAGATATTTATTACCTATTATTGGTGTGTGATTACAGATATTTATAATGTATCCAAAATATTTATTTTTTTATGGAAATTATTATGTTCAGATATCTTTATTTTGGTTTACAAAATAAAAGGTTGGATTATTTGCTACTATATTTTATCCATTGCTGTGAATTCTGATCGTATTAGTATGAACTTGTGATTTTATATTTTTGTATTACCAATGACTCATTTAAGGCAATTCTATATTTTGATGGACCTTTTCTTAGTCAAAATTTAGGCCCATTCTAAAGTAGGTTGTTACATTTGGTATTAGTGCCTAAGCTGCTTGCTTATTGCGGAGAAACGTACTATGAGAGATGTATTTATTATTTTAAAAGTTTTTCAAATATATATGTATATATATGTACATATATATATATATATATATATATATATATATTCCATAAGACAAAAGCATATACATTAGCCATACTTCTTTCTTTTCCAAATGCCATTAATGTTATCTTGAAAATTTTGACTAAAATTCTATAATTACAAAAAGATGGTATGGTTGAACTTCAAAGTCGATCTGAAATAGGGAATCATAATCAAGGGAAATTGAACAGTCGTGGTATGCTTGAATGGTTCAGGTAATACCTCATGACTATAGAAAAAGTTCATATTCCCCTTACTACACCATTGGATCCTGTTGCCCTACCTACTAATGCAACCCCTTATTTAAAATTTCCTTCGACTCTGTGAGGACTTCGTGAATTTGGGTGCCTTCATTCGAATAGAAGGATTCTTGGAAGCTAAAGCTTGGCTGAATGAATTGGACAGGATACTAGAGGTAGCTGATTGGGAAGATCAACTTAAGAGAAGGATAAGTCGTGGAAATTGAAAGGATAAGTGTTGGGATGATGGAATTTAGTATCAAAAGAGTATGTAGGTAGGATATTTTAATCATAGGATGAGTTTAAGGCGACGCTTGAAGTTAAGTTTTTGACTAATGGAGAAGTGAGTTCATAAATGGAGCGATTTGTTAAACTCAATCAAGGAAACTCCACTCTCAAAGATTATATACTAAGTTTATAGAATTAGAAAAGTTTAGAAGAAGCTTAATTGACACATCTATGAAAAAGGCTTTGAGATTTGATTGAATTCTCTACTGAGGGAGTTGTTGCATGTGTAAGCTCCTTTCAGAGTGACATTCGAAATTTTGGTTGAAACGACAATCCGATACATTTTTGATGTTGAAAATAAAGAGATAAATGGGGAGAAGAGTGAGCCTAGTTTGAAACAAGGAAAATCCAACAAGGAAAACTCATGGAATAAGAAATTAAAGGGAATGCTTACAAAGGAAAATTGGACTTGATACAAATTCCACATGGAAGGCCACAAAGCAAAGGACTATAGTGTGAACCAAATTAGGGAAAGTTTTAGAGTAAAATGATTTTATTATCATGAAACGGACATTGCAAAAATCAGTGATAAAACTTGCCAAAGGGTGACCAAGTGGACAAAATTATGATTTGTAAGATACTCCCTTTGTAACATCCCTAAAATGATCCAAAAATAGACATAAGATGAATTAATTTAAAATAATTATAATATTCAATAATAAATTAATGGATTGAAAATAAAATTTGGAATAATAGAGAATTTAGTAGGGATGGCAATTGGGCGGGTCTAGGGCCAAAACCCAGTTGACCCGCCTCTGTTTTACCCGTTTAGACCTGCCCAAATGGGTCTTCGGGAGGGAGGGGTAGACCCGTGACCCCCTTTTGAAGGTCTGAGTCTGGGGTTTTGGTATTAGGCATAGCAAACCCGACTCGCATTATTATTATTCTTGGCAAATCCAGATGGTTTTATAGTGGCCGTCCCACTTTTATTAGAATAGGTGAAATGAAAAAGGATTCCTCCACAGGCACAGAAACCCCCCATCTATTCTAAAGTTCCAGAACAGTATAGCTTTACAATAGAATACAGGAGAGAAACAAAGTGTTTCTACACCTGCAAGAGACCACAATCTAGTCTTCTTCATATGAGGAACTACCAGAGTCATCACTACCTATATCGTTGACATACTGAGAAAGGAGTACAACAAGGTTAGGCACACAGAACGAGTTAGGAGTACGAAACTCATATTCCCGATCCCAAGAGGTATCTAGTAACATAGTCCTATTACTCACACCAAGCTCTCCCTTACTAATAAGCACAAAATCATCTCCCTCAACTCGATATTCCAATCTCCTAAAATCATCCTCAATGTCATTTATATATATAATACAGATTTTCTTGTGGATCATATCGCATTCCAGATTCAATATGATACCATGATTGTTCTTTCTTATTCCAATAGATACCATCATTGTATGATGTCGCATCATAAGAGTCATCGTTTCATTCTCTTAGTACGTCCCCATATGAAGTTTCTTTGCTTTTCAGCTGTTGTTCTAAAATAAGTTCCTCATCAACAAATTTTTCATTTACTTTATGCTAAGGAACCCAAATACTAGGAGGAGGCTTCATAAGAGGAGATCGTATCTTAGTAGGACCTACTAGCTTACAAGCATTATGTAGATGCCTAAAGGAAAGACATTTAGTGCAAATTTCTGGTTTCCATGAGTACTGAACATCAACATAGGAACCATACCCATTAATGGAGACTTTTAGCTTTTTTGGTAGTGGCTTGCTCGGTGTTAATTCAATCAAATTTTTTTCAAAGACGAGATTTTTCCTCGCCTCTAAGTTTGCATCAAAGCATTTGAATATCCTAATTCTATTTGCCAACCAATTCAAACCTGGGAGCGTTTGAAGGACCGAAGGAATTCTTGTAAATATAGTTCAAACTGGAAAGGACGGCACATGCTCTGTGGAACTTTCAACAGATGTAATCCACGATGTAATTATAAATGGTTTCCCTCCAATGATTGCAGGATCTAATTCCAACACTTTCCTTCTCTCCTTAGTATCGAAAATTTTAAGTAATACATACTATGAACAACATTAACTCGTAGAATACCATTCAAGTTCCAAGATTATGACAATGATCACATATGTCTAAGTATGGCATTTCGGAGTCTAGGAAAAAGCCCACTAGGTGGTCTTTCCAGATAAGAATTCCCTTGTCTACTCCCTCAATTGGAGGAACCGGATTATCTAGGGATTGATTGAAAATTCAGGGAGGTATGCTCCAGCGCATCGTGGTAAAGAAGTAAAGAAGGATGAGTAGCTAGGCTTTGTTTGAGTGTCAGGAGAATTATCATTTGGTGAGGAGAGAGGCAGAAATGAGGACACACTCGACCCATATTATTGAAACTTCATTAAAACACATTATAACTGTAATGATTACATGTTGATCTTCTTAGGTATACATGGATATGACTTGATTTTTTTTTTTCAATCAACATGTTATAATTTTTTCGTAGTATTAAATTGCATCAATACTAATCATACAATAACAAATGCAAACATTTTGAACAATTATCTTACAACTCATTTTATTATATTATGTAATCATTATAAACACATTATCATTTAAATATAATTTATCGTTAATTGGTAAAAAAATAAGTATATAAATTTTTGCACATTAGAACATAATTTCACCGGGCCGTAGGGCGGGTGGGGTCTACCCTGACCTGTACAGGTTTCGAGTACGGGGTAAAATTCTAGAATCGCACCGGGTCTACGTGGCTGGTCTAGGGAAGGATTTAAAAAGTCTGGGGCGGGTTTAGGGCACGAGAAACCCGCCCCACTTCCATTCCTAGAACTAAGCCATGAAAGTATTACTATTGCGTTCGTGACGAGATTCTGATCCATTTTTGTATTTTATTTACTGAAAACAAAGTTTCTACAAAGAAGATATTTATAAAACAAGTTATACGTAAATATTTATAAATAAGGTTTGAAATTAAAATAGAATAAATATAAATCTGGAGTATATTAAATTATAGATTGACATGAAAGAATATTCCATGTGAATTTGAAAATTGTGTGTATATATTCATATGCAAATAGGACAAAAATAATTAACATACGAAAATAAATCAAAGTAATCAGTTCAGAATTAATAAGTAAATAATGTTTTAGGAGAATTAAATCTCCTGGCTTGACCCAAAAGGGGGACAACCACCCCTATAGAAGGGGGGTCGACCTGGGGGCTGACCGCCATTTTGGGTGGAATGGTGGTGGATGTGTGTTTTGTTAGGGAGATTTATATAATTTGCATCAGTTGGAACATCCAGATTAAATCTGAATAATTCAACGGTCTATACTTACACCTGCAACTTTAAATACGACTCCCTAGCCTTACTCCAAACCCTATTCTCATTCCTCTCTGGGCCTCTGTACCGCCCTTCTGTCCTTGCTAATTCCAAAGTTAAGGTTAGGATTCTCTTCTATTTCAATAACCTCAATTCTACCCTCTCTATTTTAAGATTATTATAGATTCAAGTTTTGGAATCTAATTTGTATATATATATAAGCTTCTGTTTCACTTAATTCTTATATATATATATTAATAGAAGAATTGGAATACGATTTCAAAGGCTAGATCCAAATTTGATACTACATTTATCTCATTATTCTTCATTCTCAAAATACTATGAGTGGAAACCCTATAAGTTGTTATTTTCTATCTTTAGTAGTTTGGATTATCATGTATGTATCAGATTTGGATTAAACGAAAATAAAATGCTATAAACCCTCCAAATCCTATATTTTATTTATCATTGAAATGGATAATCAGAAGTGATGTATTTGGGTTTGTGTAATTTAGATAATGGAAATTTAGTCTTAGAGTATTGTAAAATTCTTAGTTTTTGGTTTTGATTCACCTGATTCATATTTTAACGTTCATATACGTTTGTATATTAAAAACATGAAATATGTATATTGTAAATTAATAGGTTTAAACATCTGCTTCAAATAGTTTGGTTTTAATGTATTATTTAGAATATTTTTTTAAGGATTTTGTTTGAAATATAAATATAAATTGAAACAGTGCCAAAAGAAAGGTTTATGCATATGTAATTGAATTTATTATACCTTGTCTATATTTCTATTATTCAAATAACTATTCAAGCCTAGGTTGCAAGTTTTATTCATATGTGTTATTATTTCTTTTTAATCATAAATTGTGAATATACATGTGGACCATGTTAATTGATAGGGAAACTGACTTGTACACCAAAATCATGTTATCATTAGGATTGACGTTTCAAACATGAGTAGGTCGTTATTCTCGTTCGCGTACTTTACGCTTATTTTTATATATAATGTAATTAAATGTAATACTAATGCGTAAAAAGCGTAATAAATATGTTTAAATTAGGTAATAGAATTTTAATGTCCTTATGAGAATTTGTATGCATGTGTGTGAGCTTATAATTATAATTAATAACTCATAGACACGAGGTTAACCATTGCTTGTAGTAGAAGCTAGCCCGAAAATGATCGACATATCCAGCATATACAAATAAGACTAGTTAATTTGAGAGGCCTAAGTGTCATGAGCCATTATGATTAGTACATTTGATGCCGGGTTAATACCAATTTGCAGTAGAAGCCTGCTCGAAACCGCCCAACGAATCCAGCATCTATGAGTGGTCGGTTTAGTGTGATATGTCTAGTGTGTGTGTGTGTATATGTATATATTTGTTTGTGAAGTAGGTCTGCCTTGGCAAATGTATTAAGTGGATAACATGTATTAAGTGGTTAGGACTAGGTCGGACTGTAAGGTTCACTCCTTGGTTCTGGACCAAATTCATGGGACATGCCCTTCTAGGTTTCAAGTGGTCTTTAGGTCCGCTTTTTTCATATAAGGTATTAAATGGTCCTAATAGACGATAGCGTATTAGTGGGGGTAGCTCTCTAAGTAATGTCAGCTACTTATCTAAGGGCTTAGTGAGGTATAACTTAGGGAGGGTTTTATAAATGGCATAAAGGAACCCCCGTCTAAGGAAAGTATTAAGTGGCTATAAGTTCACCCATAGGGACAACTAGATAGTAACAAGATGGTCTGCCAGAATGGTCTTAAATGAATTAGTGTTCTACCTAAACCTGGTATTAAGTGGTTGTTACTATTTCCCGACCTGCAAAGAGAGAATATGTAATAACGTTGACGCTTGGGATGAGGTTTTAAGTGTCTAGGGATCCACCATAGGGCATTAAGTGACTGTAAGGATGTCTTCCCTTAATAAATTACAAAATGGCCTTAAGTGACTAGGTATTGCCAGCCTCGTGGGGTATTAAGTGACTGTATGGATATTTGCCCTTAGTTTTACATATGGGGTATTAAGTGGCTGTAAGGATGTCCGCCTATAGATTTATGTGTAGGCCTTAATTGATTGTAAGGACGTCCACTTCATATGTTTATTTGTGTATGTTTGTTTGATTAGACATAACATGAAGAATTTACACTGCCAAATATAGAAAATAGTCATTCCTAAACTTATATGTTCTCCATTCATCAAAACTTTATGTTCTGACCACCATCCTTTTAACATAAATAGTTTAGTAGGTGAGGAGCTTGGATCACTGATGATTAGTGATTGCTTGGGGGTGGAGCCCAACGATGGAGGCTTAGTTATTTATGGAAGTAGTATTGTCAATGTTATTGTTATAATTATGTATTTGGGATAACTATTTATGCACCTTTTTATCTTATGAGACTTGTTGTATATGATAGTGTTGATGGTTTTATTTATGGTACATCTATTTTGAGAGAGTATATTTTATCACTTTTGTTGTGTGAGACTCTAATTTCATTTAGATTGCTTTGTTATATCAGCTTTTAGTATACCTTATAAGAAGCAATGATCTGTTTAGAATGGCTCTAAGTTCTGATGGACGTTTTCTAGGTCGAAATTTAGGCCTATTTCGGGTGGGTTGTTACATTTAGTATCAGTGCATTGGTTACCTAGTTATGGGGAAATTATACGTACAAGAGGCATACTTGTTATTCTAAAAAAAATAGATTTTTCAAAAGTTTTACTGTATATAAGTATGTATATAAGCTATGCGTATCTCTAGAAAATAGTATCTGTAGGTCCATGTAGGAAAGAATTTACCTTAATTTCTAGAAATATTCTAGAAACCATGCAGTGAGTTAATAGGTTCCCTATCAATTTAGAAGACTATAAGCACATAAGGACTATAAGAGCCACAAAGTTAGGAAGGTGGAAAGGAATGAAATTCTCAGATCTAATAGGCCATTAATGGAGAAAAATTGGTGACTTAGTTATCAAACAAGGGAGAAATAAATAGAAAGAATTCGGAACAGGCATCTGTTAGGATAACTATTAATAAGGAAAAATTAATTTTCATAAGGATATGTACAAATTTTAGGAATAACGAGAAACCCACTTTTTTTAGTTGGAGTAAACTTCCATATTAAAGATTTGAAGTTTAAAAAAAAGAACACTAAATGGTTAAGAAATAAAAGACAATTAAAACAGTTATTTTTTAGTGTAACAACCAATATTTTAATAACATGTTAAAACCATAAATTAAGGAAGAATTAAATTAAAAATAAGAATCAAGGGAAACGGGTTGCGCTATTGCGTTCGTCTCAAAATTCTGCTTGGAAACGAGTCCGAGTTTTCGAAAATCGGAGTCCGTATGAGGGAGATATGGCCCTCCGAAGTTTCAGGAATTTTCAGATTCAAAAACAGCTCAAAATTCGGATTCGAAATTTGAATTCAAACCCCAGAACAGACTGTGCGGGAAATTTCCCGCCCAGGACCTGGTCGACCTAGCGGTCGACACTATGGTCGACCTCCCAGGGACCAGGTCGACCTGGTGCTGAAGCCCAGTTTTGGGTCTGGGTTCATTTCTGATGTCTTTGGCCACGTTTTCTGTCTAGATTTGTTTTCCTAATCCTATATAAACAGCCCCATTCTCTCTACACCAATTCTCTTTAGCCTTATGCTTCTCAAATTCTAGTTGAAAATAAGAGGAAAAGGACTACTTCTTCTCCATCAAGACTACCACTACAAGAAAAATACCCTATCGCAACAGGCAAAATCTGTTGCAGTAGGTCTATTGCAACAGGCCAGCGCCTGTTGGTATAGCCAAAGTTGCCAAAGGTCTGCAACATTTTTCGCCTGTTGCAATAAGATGTTGTGGTATACTTTTTTGCAACAGGCTTTTTCTGTTGCAACAGATCCTTTTGCAACAGTACATGCCCGTTGCAATAGATTTCTAAATCTATAAAGAAAAATACAACTTATAGATACTACATATTAAATGTATTCGTTTTAGTATTAGCATGTATCACAAATGAAATAAAAAATTAAAAATTTATTTTAACAAAATTTTAACAGTACAAACAATTACAACAAAAATTTCTACAATTTTCATACACCATTCATTCATGTATAATAATTTCTTCTCTTATACAACACATTTCTTTCGAATAGAGTATTTTCTACTCTATCATACATATACTATAACAAGAAAATAAATATCATCGGTTCACTAGAACAAATCTGCAGTTCATGCTCCATGTTTGCTGTCGATCATGAACATGCACCACCCAGTGTTAGCAATACATAATCACATCTGAATATCATAACCTGCAAAGGCAAAACAAATCGTAAGATAATGAAGTGTCTACCAAGAAAGCTACCAGAAATTCCAGCAGTGAAGTAAATGAGAACAAAGATCATTAAACAATAGTGGATACAGTACACGATGCTAAAACTAATAATAGTGGATATAAATGTAGATTGCCGAATTTCTCAAATATCACATCTTTTCATATAATTCAAGAAGGCTAGTGGATTGCAAGTAGATTAACAGAAACAAGAGGGAGCAATAATATATAAGTCAAGGAAAAATTCATTCAGTTCGTATATTTGATTACAGTGAAGTGGTGTGTAAACGTGCAAAATTAAACATTCAACTGAAGAATAAAACACAAATATGGATAGTAAAATCTAGAAAAACATGCAGTGTGGAATGTACAAACCTTTGTCTGAGAGGAAGGGTCAAATGACTCAAATCTGATCGACAAAAACACACATATTTAAATAGTAATCTGCCAAATCGAATAGAGAGTCGCTCTACTAAGACGTTGTGCTCGAGCACAGTTAACAGCGTCGTCATGTTGACTATAATTCATTGGTAAGTTACACACAATTATGGTGGTTATCACACTTTTTACCTAGAAATTTCAAGCCGGCCCAAAGCCGCATAGTTAAGTAAATGCTTGTGTAGCGTAGTATACTGCCAGACTGCCAGCTATTCGAGTGTACAGTGTATAACACAGAAAACTCATATTATTACAGAATTTCAAGAGATGGTGACAAATCGATAAGAGCTACAAAAGGAAGAAGAACAATATCTGCTGCTCTTTTGCTATATTTTGAACAAGTTCTAGCATATTCCACTTGTTTAACCATTTCAAAATTTACATATTATTTTTTTGGAAGTTTATTAAACTGTTAATATATTTACAAACTCAACACCACATTACTCTATTGTTTTAAAGATATTCAGCCCTCATAGAGCATCTAAACTCATTTGTCATTTGACATTTCAGAGTATTGACCTCACAATGTTGATTTACATATTCAGTTGTAATTATACATTGAAACCTAAGACCTCAACTAATGGGTTTAATATTTGTCTATTACAGTCAATAAGGTTAGTATGGAAGATAAAAGTCAAAGTCGAACTGGTGTTGCTTTTCTTTTCTTTTTGAAAACATGGCGTTGCTTTTCTTTTTTCAGTACAGTCATTAAAATATCACCAATCAAAGATGCAGAGGTTAGTCAAAATGGCTAATTTATATAACAAAATGTGCAAATTATTCACATTAGCTAAACTAAGTGCTTTCCAAAAATGTAAATTTCACAACCAATATTTCGCTTCCATTGAAAATTCTTATTCCTAGCCAAATTAAATGCAGTATACAACATACTCAGGAACCCAAAATCAAAATTTCAGCTCATTAAGAACAGGGCTGAAGGTGATATAAAAGAAAGGAAGTTTTAGTTTGTATTTCGCTAATTAAGGATACAGAAAATCAAATAAAAAAACAGTTTTTAGCCTTTAGGGTAAAATAATGATCGACTGGAATTAAATTTCAATAATTTTTGATCTTCTAGGAGGAAGGGACGGATGGAAACCTAAATTGAAACCATATCTATAATCATACGTTCCAAACTGAAAACGTTAAACAAAGTAAAATTTACATAGAAATAACTTACCTATGCTAAAATCAACTGAAGTATCATGATCGGAAGTTCCATTAAGTTGCTTTCTACTGCTAGAATCAACCGACCTGTGACAATCAGAAGTTCAATTTATTCGTCTTCTACTTCTGGAATTGTTTGACCTGATGCAATCAGAAGGTCAACAGAGAGAAGACCTTGTTACGTCTAGAAGTCGCATTCTTTGCCGCCTCATATCCTATCGCCTTTCCTCTCCTCGCCATCACGATTTCTGATTTGGGTAACTAGGAAATTAGGGTTACAAGCAAAACTCGTGGAGAAGGGAGAACGGCTCGCGGTGACGGATTTTTTTCTGGGCTTTTGAATTGAGATGCGGTCTTGTTGGGAAAATAATATAAACGAAAATTTTCACTGAGAACGCAAAATTTTTGAATTTGGAGCCAAAAGTTTTCGATTTGGAGCCAAAACAGAACTTAATTATAAAAGTTACAGCAGGAATCATCTACATGTACGAGTGGACGCGGTAGGTTGAATAAACTTACAAGTTCTTATTTAGACATTTGTTTATTAGGTGGAAAATAGTTACTGGTATCATTTACTACGAATTTTCGTTGGTTTTTAATAAATATTAAATATTAGTTTTTAAAATTGATTACTATTTATTAATTATTCAATATTAGTTATTGATTATTTAATATTGACTATTAATTTTTAAATATTAATTCTTACTTATTTATAGTAGTTATATAAAATTAATGACTACTTATTCGGTACAGATTATTGAATAATAATTATTGATTATTAAATTAATTAATAGAAATTATCATTATTAATTATTAAATAGTAATTATTGAAAATTTACTATTAATAATTAGTTATTAAAACACTACTACCAATTTGTCAATTGTTAATTGTTAGCAGTGGTTTATTGCTTCTTAATTATAACTGAATGTTATGAATATTACAACAAATTTTATTTAAAATATAATTTCTTGTAGAAAACTTAAAATTTTATGAATATTACAAAATTGACGTTTTCTCTTATTTAAATATTAAAAGCTTATACTTGTTGTTCGCAACTGGCTTTACCAGTTGTAAAAAAATACAGTTATTGCAACTGGCATCAATAGTTGCTAAAGATATTTATTTGCAACTTGCTTGGAAGCGCAGTTGCAAATAATATGTTTGTTGCAACTATTATGAAAGAACAGTTGCTAAAAGTAGTATACGCAGCAGGACAGGAAGTGCAGTTGCTATAAATATGTTTTTCGCAACAAGAAGAAAAGACCTGTTGCTAAATCTTATCTATTGCAACTGCTATAATAAGTCTGTTGCTAAATACCATTTACTGCAACTGTCTTTTGTTGCCTGTTGCAAATAGCTAGTTGCAATAGGGTATTTTTCTTGTAGTGTACGCTTAGAGATTTGCAAAATTGGGGAGATTTCTATTAGGACACGATTAATCAAAGTAGAGATTCAACAATCAAATTCTGCTTTCTATTTCTCGATCCACGATCTGTAAGTTCTAGTTACTTTGAGATCTACACTTGTTAATTGTAATTTGGACATGAGATAAATTGGAATTGGACCTATGTATGATAATTGAATCATATCTATTCTTGTTCATCTTGGATCTTGACTTTTGGGAATATCGCTATGAAATTGATATTCGACCTATTCATGTTGTAAAACAAAACCTATCATGTCCATAATATTACCATGCCTGTGATGTTGAATCTGTTATTATTGACAAGTTGGGACTATCACCTTATGTTAACTTCTATCATGATTATCACCTTATTATGCCAGATCCGTAATCCTAGTGTTCTGAGGCTATTATTTCATATGCCAGTGATGTTGTAACCAATTATCTTAAGTTGTATCATGCTAGACTTGTAATCCCTTTTATCACTTTATGCTCATCCTTTTTATGTTATTCCCTTATACTGGATCTAGATTTATTTTGTAATTTGGATCGATTCGAGTTTACGTACGATTGGGAATACGATTTGGGTAAATTAGGCAAAACATGAATTGGTTATGAACTTGAAACATGAACATTGTTATAACTTGAATCTGGATATGGACATGAAACTTGCCTTGAAACTTGTCATGAACTTGATATGAAATTCGAACATGGACATGACACTAGAATAAACATGAAAATGGCCAAATCGAGGTTGGGTTGAGTTTGCAGTGTAAATCTGCCCGGAACCGCCCGGCGAATCCAGTAACTGCAAACAATAGCATCCAATGTGGGTAGTTGGTCGTATCGCGCTTAAAACCCGAGGTTAGATTAGGTTGTGGTGTAATTCTGCCCAGAACAGCCCGACGAATCTAGTGACCACAATAACTAGTGTAATGTGAGAGGTTGGGGTGCATAAACGAGTTAATGCCACATGATAGGGTTAAGTCATGAACATGAAAGACAACACTTAACCAACTTGATAAATGATTCGTAGGACTAAGTCATGAACTAGAACGACAACACTTAGTCAAATTGGACATGACACGTAGGCCGGTTAAGTCACGAATTTAAACGAAAACACTTAACCTATTGGACGAAAACCCTAGTTACGCGGTCCATTTCAGCAATAACCCACTAGACGTATCAGGGTACCCTGGAACTAGGCAGGGTGGGGCACGATTACTGGGCTGATTGTAAGCGACCAGAATGACCACTAAGTTGGTGCGCCATTGTACGTTCAGGCGGACTATGGTCGTGCACGTAGTCCGAAGTTGAAAGAGCAGGTATTGGGCATTAGTAGGTTTACACTGTTCGTGCTTGATTCGTGTCGATGGTTGGCACCCTAGGGCTTGATACACCTTATGGTGGACCTAGCACAGGTGACTGCATTCTTGATAGGGCCGTATGACATGGGCATTGACGAGCTAGAACTTGTAGGGAGCCGATCGATTAATGGATCATTCCGTAGGACCCTGAAATGGGTCATCTCATGATATTGGGCCTAGGTATCATTTCACGATTAATTTATGACATGGGTATAGGATACTAGTACAGTTAGTGCAGTGAATCTTGACTATGTGATGCTATACTCGAGTTATACTTGATTTATCATGTTATCTTAATCTATCTTTCCCATCTTGACATCATGCTTATGTTTACTTTCAGTTTATACATGTCATGTTACCTTTACCTGTTTTTATGCTGAAAGTCACTAGGACTTACCAGTTTTTATGACTGACCCGTTTTCTTTCGCCTCTTTTTCTTTCGTTTCTTCTCCCCAGGTTCTTAGGGAGGAAACTCTAACACTTAGCTTGGATTTCTCTTGCTTTCTGTTCAGCTCATGTACGGTTTGATCTTGAGCTATGCTATGGCTACATTTCTGCTATCTTTGGGGAATTAAGCTACTTTTGTTGTTTTAAGTTTTATGCTTCTTTATTTATGCAAGAGAGAATAAGTTGTAATGGAAAATGTTGACTTTGGTTATTTTTTACCTTGTATGAAAAAGGCTTTGACTATTTTGAAAGTAATGAAATTTGGTTTTTAATTTCTACCACTGCTTTATTTATGTTCTGCCTTGTGATATCTCTGTGTATGTTTACCTAGATAATACTCCACCAAAACTAGTGCATTCCCTTTGTGAGTGACACTAGCGGAGGTGGGGTGTTACATTTGGTATCAGAGCAGAAGGTTACCAGACAGGGCAAAAGTTTTAAAAACCTTCTAAAACTATTTTCAAAACCGTTTATAAAGTCTGATCTTAACCTTCCTGAGGGAGTACCCGTACCTGGATGGTTCCAAAGGTACTTTGAACCTAGGGCCAACGGCGCGGGCCCGGCAGACATCCCTCCTCCTCGTCCCCCAGTGGTCGTGGTTCCTCCTCCTCCTGGTAACGCCTTCGCAAAGATATGCAAAGACTTTAAAGCGATGGGAGGCAAGAAGTTCGTTGCAACTGAAACCTTCGTTGAGTCATGAAACTGGCTAAAGGAGACTAAAGACCTATTTGTTATCTTCGATGTAGAGGATCATAGGAAAGTTCAGTTGGCAGAATGGTTGTTGAAAGAGGAAGCTGCATTTTGGTGAGAAGTCACCAACGCTACCAGGACAGTTGAGACTTGGGCAAACTTTAGAGGGAGGTTTGGGCTTAAGTTTCTATCGTCAACAGAAGAGAATGTTCAGATGGAGAGGTTCCTGGCACTCAAGCAAGGGGACATGACCGTTAGGGAGTACGTGAATAAGTTCAATCAGCTTGCTGGGTTCGGATTGGACTTGGTTAACACGGCTCAGAAGAAGGCTCTATGCTTTGCTCGAGGACTGAACGAGCCACTACACAGATTGGTCATGACTCATATACCCGTGGGGGCGACCTTTGAAAGCTTGGTGGATATGGCCCTACTTCATGAGGAAGACAAGAATAGCAAGAAGGAGGTTAAGCCTAATGGGACTCAGAATAAGAAGGTTGACTTCAAGAAGGGAAGAAACAAGAATAACAAGAACAACAAAAACAATACTAACAAACCACGTGAGACAAGGAAGTGCAACTTTTGTGGTATTACGGGACATCTAGCCAAAGTCTGTAGAAGGAAGAAGAGAAATTTGGGTGAGTGCTTTCATTGTGGAGATACGGGACACATCAGCAAAGATTGCCCTAAGAAGCAAGGGCAGGGGCAAGGGCAGGCCCAACGAGCAGGACCCTCTAGAGGGCAGTTGCATGCTCTCAACACCACTCCAGCACTTGACCGAGGTAGTAATATTTCCGTAGAAAGCTTTGTCTACATTTCTTAATTTCCTGTTCGAACCTTATTTGACTCTGGCGCATTACGTACTTTTATTTCTTCTGATGTTGTTAAAAATCTGCACCTAAGTACTAGTCTGGTTGAGGATCCCATTATAGTTTCAAATCCAATTGGGGGCTCCGCACATTTATCTATGATGTGTGTAGATTTGAGGATTACTATCTTAAAGCGTAGAATTCACGTGTAATGCTTATGTTCTCGGATTTATGGGATACGGTTTGATTCTAGATATGGATTGGTTGTCCAATTATGGAGCCATTCTTGATTGTGAATGAAGGGTAGTGAGGCTCATGACTCGCCTTGGTAATACCCTTGAAATTTCTTGTAACCCTAAGGGTTCGGTCATGTTGTGTTATCTTGAATCTCTTGACTCGTCCATCGACAATTTGCAATCTGTAAGAGTGGTCCGAGAATATCTAGATGTCTTTGATGAGGTGAAGGGGTTACCTCCTAAACGCGAGATAGACTTCCGAATTTATCTTGTTGATAATGCCAAGCCAGTTTCATTACCCGTTAGGCACATGGCCCCGCGAGAAAGAAGAGAGCTCAGTAAACAAGTTAAGGAGTTGCTTGAGAAAAATTTCATAAGACGAAGCATTTCTGAATGGGGTGTTCCGGTGGTATTCGCTACTAAGGCGGATGGTTCACTTCGTCTATGCGTGGATTATCGTGAGTTAAACCAGCTAAGTAAGAAAAATAGACACCCACTACTAAGAATCGACGATTTGTTTGACCAGCTTGTGGGAGCATCGGTTTTCTCTCAACTCGATCTAGCTACATGATTCCATCAGCTTAGAGTGGCTGAGGATAGCATTGACAAAACTGTGTTTAGGACTCCAGATGGGTTCTTCGAATGGCTCGTCATGCCATTTGGGTCAACGAATGCACCCGCATACTTTGTAGATTTGATGATAGCGTGTTTCGGGAGTTCCTTAACAAGGTTGTAGTGGTTTTCGTGGACGATATTTTGATCATCTCAAAGGATGAAGAAGAGCATACTAGACATCTCAAGGAAGTCATGGATACGCTTAGAACACACCAGTTAAAGGCTAAGTTCTCCAAATGCCATTTTTGGAGGAAGGAAATTCGGTTTCTTGGACATGTAGTTTCTAAGCAAGGCATAGTCGTGGACCCCGCAAAGGTAGTTGCGGTGCAAGACTGGAAAATTCCTAAGAACGCAATGGTGGTGAGAAGCTTTCTCGGTTTGGCACGCTACTATAGGAAGTTCATTAAGGACTTCGCTAAGATTTCATCCCCTCTTACTTGGTTAACGAAGAAAAACCTAGCGTTTGCATGGGACATAGAATGTGAGATTGCTTTTCAGAGACTCAAGAGAGACCTGACCACAGCTCCAGTTTTGGCATTACCCGACGGAAGTAAGATGTTTATGGTGTACACAGATGCGTATGGCACAGGATTAGGCGTTGTCCTAATGCAAGAAGGGAAAGTGATATGCTATGGGGGTAGACAACTTAAAGTTCATGAGAAGAACTATCCCACACATGACTTGGAGTTGGCGGTGATCATTTTTGCACTTAAATCTTGGCGCCATTATCTTTTAGGGGAGAGGTTCGAGTTGTATACCGACCACAAATCGCTTAAGTACCTCTTATCACAGAAAGATTTGAATCTGAGACAACAGCGGTGGATGGAATTCTTGGCATCATATGACTTTGATATAGCTTATACCCCTGGCAAGGGTAACGTGGTGGCGGATACGCTAAGTAGGAAAAGGTTGACCTTGAGCCCTTGTTTGTTGAAAGGAAAAGTCTAGAGTTTATAGCAACCTTTGATTTTACTCCTGCTGTTGAGTCATTGACTGTTACGTTAGCATCTCTTGAGTTAAGACCTACACTTCTAGATCAAGTAGGGACTTCACAGAAGGAAGACCCACAGATAGTCAAAATCATGGACATGCTGATTAGTGGTGAGATGTCAATTCACCTCGGTAGGTATGCCACAGATGACAAGGGATGGCTAAGGCGTGATGGAAGGCTATGTGTCCCACAAGTGGGAGACTTAGTAAGAAAAGTCCTTGAGGAGGCGCATCACTCGAAGATGACCATACATCCCGGAGGGGATAAGATGTACAGGGATATGAAACACATTTTCTTTTAGCCTGGAATGAAAAAGGACGTGGCAGAGTTCGTTTCGAAGTGCATGGTGTGCCAACAAGTAAAGGCCGAGTCGAAGAAGCCCGGTGGGCTATTACATCCTTTGGAGGTTCCGCAATGGAAATGGGAGAGTATCTCGATGGATTTCGTGGATGGACTGCCTAGGCCAAGGAAGAGAAATACTAGCATATGGGTCATAGTTGATAGACTCCCGAAAAGTGCTCACTTCATTCCGGTGAAAAGCAAGAGGACCGCATCATGGCTAGCGTCTATTTACCCTCGAAAGATAGTACGGTTTCACGGGGTTCCTTCTAGTATAGTTAGTGATCGTTACCCGATTTTCACTAGCCAGTTTTGGAATAGTCTACAAGAAACAATGGGTACACGACTAAGTTTAAGCATGGCCTATCACCCACAGACGGATGGACAAACCGAAAGGGTAAATAGGGTACTAGAGAATCTTTTGAGGCTATGCATTCTTGACTTTGGTCGTACTTGGGAAGACCATCTTCCTCTCGTGGAGTTTGCATATAATAATAGTTACCAAGCTAGCATCAGAATGGCACCGTTCGATGCCCTGTATGGAAGACCGTGCAAGTCACCAACTTGTTGGTGAGAGACAACAGACAAGCTTATACTTAGGCCCGACATGATAAGGGACACTTCCGAGAAGGTTGAGTTGATACGAAGACGGATGAAAACGGCCCAAGATAGACAGAAATCCTACGTGGATAAGAGAAGGACAGACCTAAAGTTCGAAGTAGGAGATATGGTCTTTGTAAATGTTTCTCCTTTACGCAATGTGGTTTGTTTTGGAGCGGTTGGAAAGTTAGCATCAAGGTTTGTAGGACCGTTCCCTATCGTTGAAAGGATCGGACAGATGGCCTATAAGGTAGAGTTACTCGAAAGGTTGGCTGGAGTACACAATGCCTTTCACGTCTTTCATCTCCGAAAGTGCTTACATGAGTCTGCCGAAGTGGTTGAGCCAAGCATCCTTGAAGGCATAGAAGTGGAAAAGGAAGCAACATTGAGACGAGTTCCGATTTGTATCTTAGGAACGGAGATCAAGAAGCTAAGGAATCGAGAAGTCAAGCTAGTTAAAGTGCAGTGGAGTGAAGCCCAAGAAGACGCAACTTGGGAAACCAAAGAGATGATACGCACACTATACCCATTTCTTTTTGAGGGTACGCTCTCGATCTCTTTTCCTATAAAGTTTTCATACCATTCATATCGCGTACATGCTTTTGTTATCCATGTTGGTCTTGTTATCTTCCCGATCCTATCTAGAGGACCTTAGGTAGAACCCTATGGATGTAAACATGTGACTGAAATATGTTATGGCTGATGTTTGCTAATAGTTGCAAGTGTTTGCAAGTGATTTCTAGTTGTTGCATAACACACATTAGGCACTAGATAGGCTCAGTCACATTTTTCATGTTGCATATGCATGAGTGCTTATACTTGTACATGGATGGAAACTTGATATGCTATCACTTGGAAGTTGCATATGAATGAATGTTTGTGCACTCATGAAGAGATTATAAAGTATGTTAGGAAAATGCATGCATGTTGGACTCATTACACTAACATATTTTGCATTAAGGAGGTCTACTGAATCAGTAACCGCCTGATCTTTTGCATTAGATAAGTACATATAGAAACACTTTCTACATATGTTCATACAACACTAGAAATCTTTTAAGGACAATGGTTGCTCGTGAATGATGATTGAGTAGATGGATGATTGGATGGTAGGATATATTCTTCCTAACTTAGAGATTTCAAGGACGAAATCCTTTAATGTAACAAGCCGGAAAATCTGAACCAATTTAAAATTTTTAAATTGGCTAAAATAGTGGATTTTATATATTTAAAATAAATAATTTAAATAATAGCAATGAAAAGTGAGTTTGAATCGATGTTTGGAAACGAATATAATTAATTCTAATTATAAACAAGGCCTAAAATGGCGCTGTAGTTTCAAAAATTGAATTCAAATTTTGTCAGACTGTAACGGGTGCAAAACAAAACGGATTTGAGTGAAACCAAAAATATTTAAATCTTTTAGTGAATACCTTTCTAACAAATCTGAAAAATCGAATTTTCATGGCGGAAAGCAAAAGTTATGGCCAAATGAATTTTCAGAAAGGTCGCTATGGAATTTATATAGCCCGTGAGATTGGCCATTTTGTATGCTACCTCGGAATTCGACGAAACCACTTTTGTTCGATCCGGGATGTGAAGTTATTGCTAGGTTTCAAATTTCATAGTTTTTGAAGCTAGTATGTGAGCGTGGCAAAAGAAAACGTGTTTTGGTGAATTACAGTTAAATTGGATCGACCAGAAATGGGCCATTTTTCAAACGGTCTCAGAATTCGACGAAACTAGTTTTGTTGGGACCGTATCGTCAAAACATAGCTAGAATTATTTTTCAGGAATTTTTCGAATCAGTTTGTGGCCCTGGCAAATTGAAATGTACGTTCAAATCGAATATTGAATGTTTTATATTTTAATTTGAAGGAAAACTGACTGAAATAGTTGAATGGGCCTACGAAACATATCCCATTGTGTTCGGAATGGGGGTAAAATGCTAGGGATGATAGTTGTTGGGTTCAAATTGAGATTTTTGGCATAAAACAAATCATTTTCGAATTAAAAGGATTTAAATAATAATAAAATATAAACTAATTATCTATAAAACCCTCCACCCTCGTTCAAGAAACCCTAGCCGCCATCTCCTTCAACCGACGGTCAAAACCGCTCGAAAATGAAATCCTAAATCGCCCGCAAATAACACCAAATTAGATCTAGATTCTGAAGAGTAAATTACAGAGATTCGAGAGTACTTCCATTTGATACGGGTATGATCGAATATCATGGGGGCAATCGCGAGTTCTAGCGCTGGGAAGTGGTTCGGCTTAGGTCGATTTTGGTGGCTGATGGAGCCTTCGAGCACAGCGTGGTGGTTGCAGTAGGGGGTGGTCACGGTGGCGCGTCATGGGGTGTGGTTGGATGAAGATCCGGTTTGACCTGGTGGCGGTGGCGACGGGATTTCCAGAACGAGCAGATGTCGAGGGTTACAGGGAGTTGATTTTGAAAGAGGTAGTGTTTTTAAACGCTATATTAAGCGTTGTTAATTAGGTTAATTTTAATTTAATTATCCAAATTAGTAATTAATGCTAATATGATCATATCTTTTTCATGTGTTGATGAAATTCAGTGAAACAAGAAACAGTGGACTCATGTGGACGTCTTCTACCTTCTAGAAGAGACCGCGTATTTTTCTGAGCCTTCTGCTATTTTTGGTTGAGGGGAACACAAAGTGAGATTTCTAATTTATAAACGATATGGAAAACGACGATGTATAAATTATATAGTCGATGTATGGGTTATATAAGCGTTGTACACCTCATGTATAAGCATTGTATAAGTTGTACATTCGATGTGTAAGTTATATATGCATTGTAAAAATTATATATGTGTTGAAATAGAAGTGAATTGCTATATATATATATATATATATATATATATATATATATATATATATATATATATATATATACGCCCCTCGTCTACAAACCATGGACGATATTTATTGGTTGTGATTGGTGTGAAAATTGATTGATAGCGAATGGTTGATTGGA
>JASFAX010004169.1:0-40169 GCA_030737875.1 Allium sativum
CAACATACGCCTCATTCCAATTCAGAATATTCTTTTATTCAAATATTCTTATACTTTGGGAAAGGTTCCCATTAATTTTATCAAAGATAAATTCTTTAAATTTATTCTTTAATCTTCTTTGAATATCAATTCAAACTAGTCGGGATTAGCGAACCACACCGGAGTAATCATTTATTTTATTTCCCAATCCCCACCTATTCATCCCATGAAGTAAAACTGGTAATACTTCATATCTAACACCACGGTGTTATCGGTAAATTCAATTACCATTTCACGTTCAAATCTAATTAAAGATTTAACTATCGCCTGGAGTAAAACTGGTGATACTCCATTTTCGATCTTTTCAATCTAATTAAAGATTCATTAAAACTCCACTTAGTTTTAATCCTTAACTGGGTTAAAGAATCAGTGTCATTTAAAACACGGTTCATGATAAACCCAAAAATCAATACCAATTCAATTCCAATTAAATATTATTTAATTGGTACACTTCATTAAATCTAAATAAAAAGATTTAATATTTTTCTCAACTGGGCTTAAGAACAGTGTTAATGAAGACATCATTCACGACTAACCCAAATCACATTTGATATTAAAATACAAGGCTCTGAATAGAAAATATATCGGCTTATATTCAATATCAAATTCTATGACCAACAAATATCGTATTGGAAATAATGATATAAATATATCTTTCAAATTCCCATAACAATACCTGTATCATCACGAAATCCAACATCGAAACATTCCAAAGACAATTTCGATTCAAATCCATTCCAATTCAATTATTGGAAATTCTGGTTACTTTTAAAACCCTTTTTAGATTCAATTTATTTATTTAAAAATAAATAGAATTATAATTCTAGTTCAAAACTAGTTCATTACGATAAAAATCTATTTTTATCTTTTCAAATATGGAGTTTTTCATCCCAAATCTTCACAAACCATTTCTTATGATTTTACACAAATTATTACTATTTTTGGTAATTTTATCAAGGCCCGTACAGTCGATTTCCATCAACGGCCTTCGAACTGCACTTACAGCGACCTTTTCCAAATTTGATTTGGACATAATTCCAAATCCAACCGTTAGATTTCTAATTTCTAATATCCGTTAGAAAGCCTTTTTCGATACGAACCCAACGGTTCCTGTTTTAGGAGAATCCGACGGTCAGATCTCCCGCAATATCCATTCGAAGTCAATGGTCGAAATTCACGAACTACCGCAGCGCGGCGCGTTCTATTCAGGCCATTATATTATATATATATAATATATAATATATACTTCGTCGATTTCCTTTTAAAACGTATTTTGTAAATCATTTTAAATTCGTTTTCGAAACGATTTCAACTTCATTTCAAATTTAAATCAAAATTGAAATTTTCCTTATAAATTCGTTTTAAATTCATTTCAAATTGATTTCAATTCAAATCGATTTTTAATTCAATTTCAGTTCGTTTCCAATTCAATCCAATTTCATTTCTATTCAATTTCAATTCGAATTCATTTCTATTCAATTTCAATTCGAATTCATTTCTATTCAATTTCAATTCGAATTCATTTCTATTCAATTTCAATTCGAATTCCAATTCTTTTCAAAATATCAGATTTCAAAACCACTTTCGATATTCATTATAAAATGAAATAAATCGATATAAATATCATTCACGTCAAAATGGCGTCAATCTAATCAACACGGCTTCATATATTTCTATTTTCAAATATTCTATTTCAAATATTTCTATTCAAATATTTCTTTTCCAAATATTCTATTTCAAAACTAGAATGAGGCCCAATCAATTACCATAGATTTTATTTCTATGGATTTCCATACAACGCATGTACATATCAACAATGACAAATAATCAACCATCATCCAAGGTGCATTCTAAACTGTATAAGCATCAAATATAAATATTTAACGCTCATAACAGTCTGTCAATCAATCGATCGACATACAACTAATTATTGGGATCAGTTTATGTCATATATCATCCCAATACCCGTGTGGGGTTTCAATCAATTAAACACAGATTTTATTTGTGCAGTTGGGCGATGTGTAAAATTTATCGTCCCAATCAATATCAGCCAAGTGTGTGAATATAAACAAATCGTTCGATTTGTTTATAACTATTTCATTTTAAATACACGTCAAAAATTCTATTTTTAACTATAAAATATTTTCCACTATAAAATATTTTATTTCATTTCACATCACATCACACAATCAACTACACATCAAAATCAAACAAACAAGCATACAAGCCGTCCATGGTCTGTGGACGACGGGTGTCGGGTGCTACTAAACACCGTCTACATCCTAGTACATTTTTAAACTAGAAATAAATTAAAAGTGAGGAGTTCTCACCGAGGGTTCCACTCCTCCATAGAAATTTCTGAAATTCAGAACAGTTTGGATTTGTCCGTACTTCCAACGCAGTCCTCTCCACGCTGTTCATATTAAAATCACATTTTTAATATGATGTCCTATACATTAAAAAACATATTTTTATTCTTTCTATAATATAAAAATCATATTTTTACATTGCTACTTCTATAAAGATCACATCTTTATCTTCACTTCATATGTATAAAAATTGAATTTTTATCCCGCTACCTTTAAAATAAAAATCACATTTTTCTCTCAAATCTGTTCATATAAAAATTCCAACTTCCTTTATATAAAGATGCCATTTTTCTTTTTATGAAAATCATTACTTTCCGTTATTAAAAATCTAATCCTTACATAATGAAAAATCCAATCTTTACATAAGGAAAAATCTAGACTTTACTTTCATAAAAATCCTAACTTTCATAAACTAAAAATCATATTTTTATTATTCCTATGATATTAAAAATCATATTTTTAATATTCCTGTGATATAAAAATCATATTTTTAACATGTAATTACCTCATTTTCTATATAAATAAATAAACGAAACAAGGATTAAAACTTACAGCGCCTAAACGAAGAGGGAGGAGGGTGTTGTCTGCAGCGAATAGTGGAGGAGGAGGTGCTAATTGTAAAACAAGAGCTAAAAATCGGATTTTTCCATTGCCGGGAGCTCCACGGTTGGAGTGATGGTCGAAGGGAGCGCTGGCGGGCCGCGCTGGGTCGGGGAAGCTGAAAGGGTGCGGCGCTCGGCCTATGGAGGCGGTGGTGGGCTTCTAGGGTTTGGAGGTGACTTGATTTGGGGGTTGGGCACTGCGGTTTTTGGCGGTGGAGGGGAGAGGGAGGAAGTGGGGGAGCGACGCGTCATCGGAGGGGCGAGGTGGGCGCGGTGGTTCGGCGGATGGTGGCTGTGTGGGTGGGAGGGCAGCGGCGGAAGTCGATGCGTGGTTTTTTTTTTTTAATCTTCTTTTCTGTAGGAAGAACGGGAGAGAGAAGGTGTAAAGGGGGCCATATATAAATATTTATATATTTTATTATTTTTAAATTTCATAAAGCAACTTTTTATTTCAGACTCAAAATCGTACCCACCGACTGTCACCCCTAGCTAATTACCCATATTCCGAACACAATAGGATATGTATCGTAAGCTGATTCAATCATTTCGATTAGTTTTCGTCAAAATCAAAATATAACTCTATATATTGAATTTGGACGCACATTTCAATTTACCGGGGCCACATACTAACTCGAAAAATTCCCAAAAAATATTTTCTGGCTTCGTATTGACGATACGGTCATAACAAAACTAGTTTCGTCGAATTTTGAGACCGTTTGAAAAATGGCCATTTTCTAGTCGATTAAAATCAACTGAAACTGGTCAAACGCGTTTTCCTTTGCCACGCTCACATATTGAATTCAAAAATTATGAAAATTGGAATCTAGCAATAACCTGAAATCTCGGATCCAACAAGAGTGGTTTCGTCGAATTCCGAGGTCATTTGCAAAATTCCCATTTTTAAGGGCCAGAATTCCATAGCGACTACTCTGAATTTTCAACTGGACGTATCTTTTGATTCCCTTTGAAATTTTGATTTTTCGGATTCGTTGGAAAGATATTCTCAAATAGATTCAAATATTTTTGGTTTCACTAAAATCCAGTTTATTTTGCACCTGATACATTCATTTGAATTTTGAAATCAAATTATCGAACTACCGCGCCATTTTCAATTCCTTTTATAATTTAAAATAAATATTTATATTCTAACGACGATTCAAATAAATATATTCATTCGAATTCTATTCAAAATAAATTTCTCGTCGTTATTATTTAAAATAATTCATTTTAAATAATCAAAATTCGCTAAAATTGCAAAAATAAAATTTTTAAATTGGCTCGGATTTCCGGGTTATTACAATCTCCCCCACTTAAAACTTTTCATCCCCAAAAAGGAACGAAGCCGAAAATTGTTTAACTAATCAACTCAACTTTCATTATTTTCACTACGACTGAAGTTCTTCAACTTTTCAGTTTCTAAGAACTTTTCAAATTTTTCAAAAATTTCAAAAATTTGGCTAACACCCTAAATTTTCAAAAAATTTCGCCATAACCTCCCCTGCACCGGGGACTTCGGGATATTTTATATAGCCTCCCATGGCCTTCTTCAATCCAAAAGAAAAAGAAAAAACAAAGCGGCTAGCCAATCGGCTCACAAAATCATCCAAAACCCAAGAAATACAATAAACATGTACCTATTTGTTGGGCAAACAATTTTATTCCTCTTCTCTAGCCTTCTTGCTATGACCTGTTCAATGTAAGCACATGTACATATATACAAATGCCACAAATTGTCAATATAATTCACTATTTGGTTCAATTTGGTTAAAGGTTCAACATTTTAATTAATCAACCAATAATCAAACAACGCAATCAGCAATCAATTAGTTGATTAGCTTCTCAAATTCATAACTTTGATACATAGTCTAAAAATCAGATTTTTGATGCAAAATCACAACATTAAGCCCTATCTAATTTTGGTCCTCACACCAGTCAATAGGAAATATATAGATATCACACCTTCGAAACTCGAATACCAATTCTGATGATGTTCGAACTATCATCAGAATCATCTCCGGGCGACTAGAGTGTGATTCTATATCTATCCAGTATATTAAAACTTCGAATACACGCTAGCTAGGTGCATATGCAAAATCTTTATATATTGGATTGTCGAAATCAATATTTAATAAATAATCAAATACGAATAATTGATTTTAAATTTTCAAAACAAAATTTGGTTTCATTTTAAAAATAAACACTTCACACTCGTTCTAGGATACTACTGATCCTATCTCTAACGAGTCATTCTCGTTGGATATTACTAATCCAATCTCTGATGAATTCTTTCGTATGGTTCTAATGTGTCTTGTTCTCTGAGCTTTGTAGACCAAAGCTCTGATACCAACTGTAACGAAAAGGAATTTCGCTCGATTCGAATCAGTCGCTAAACCGATCAAGACCGTTCGAAACGCCTGATTGTTTTAAGAATACGACAAAACAGAACGCAAACGGAAGAACATTTCATTGTATATTACAACAATTCATCAGAATACAGGAATATACAGAGTATAAATCAATATTACACATTTACCAAATATCATAGATTGCAATAAATTACATAGCAGCGAAAAATAATACAATACACAACTGAAGAAGATATACGGATACAAAGCTTCCCGTATATCATTCCAGCTGTAGATCAGGACCCTATGGATATAAATCTGCAAAACCAAAACTACTAGCTGCCCATGCGGAAAATAGGGGCACCCAGAGTTTAGGTTAAAACAATAAACTCCAGGTCAGTCATGTGACTGGTGTGAGAACTAAAACAGTTATTAATCTTTATTTTTAAAGTTAGGTAAATCAAAGGACCATGCCGTATAACACGAACGGGTTTCCTCCCAAGAATACCATTGCATAAAACAAACAACGCAATGCTAAATAAAGAAAAATGAAGCTATTATAAGACCCAGGTCCCATCACACAATGCAACGCAAGCCGGAGGATAGGGTTTTAATCTTATAATAGCCAAGAATGCTTGATACGTTTAAAACAAATAATTTGATACTATTATACGTGCATAGTGTATAAAACACCTTCACATCATAAGTATCAATCATAGACGACATAAGCGCCCCATCCCACAATGTCGCCATACTAGGCTCTACAAATAAAACCGCAAATGTCACGTATTGGAAGTTGGATTTCCATCTGTGAACCAATGCAAAAGATAGTCCTCACCGAATTCGAGACTGTCTAGCCCGACCCTCAGGAACAGCCGCAACTGCCCCTTGGATCCTCAGGGCCAGTCTGTAACACCCCGTATTTCAGTTAATGCTAAAATTCACTAATTACAGAATAAATAATCTCAGATGTGAGAATTGGGGGAAACGGGCTACGTCATTTCGTTCGTCTCGGAAAAATACGCAGAATAGAGTCCGAAATTTTGTAAATCGGAGTTTGTATGGCCCAGTTAAGGCCCAATGAAGTTTGCAGAAAAAAATCAAGTTAAAAACAGATTTAGAAATGCAAAACTAGATTTCGAAATTGGAGCCAGCAGGGGGCCAGGCGGGAAATTTCCCGCCCTACCCATGTCGACAGGGCTGTCGACAGGCCTGTCGACTGCGGAGTCGACTTGCCTGTCGACTTGCCTGTCGACCTGGGCGCGGCGTCCAGAGAACCTGGGTGCACCAGGTTGGGTTCTAGGCTGGCTTGGAGGGCTGAGTTCTAGAGATTTCCTAAATCTAACGGACCTAATCTAACCTAGGGTTAATCTAAGGGCTAAAACACTCACCTAATCTATAAATACACCCTAAACCTACACTAATCCATACTAAAAATAGGAATGATGGCCTCATGCCGCCAAAATCAAACTTGAGAGAGCCTCCACTAGTTTATGAAGGAAGTTGCAAGCTAATCACTCTCTAATCAATCTCTAATCATCACCATCTTCATATTTAGCAACTAATTCCACTTCATAAGTTTGCAAATCTTGGGTTTGGTGAGTTTCTATCACTTTAACATCAATTGCTAAAGTAAGTAGATTGGGTGTAATGAGACTTATGGTCTTAAATGTGGATTAGTGAGTTTGAATCATTTGTAATGATATGCTACTCTATGTTTTCCTATGTTTATGCATGTTTAACAAGTGGGTTTATGCATGTTTAGTAAGTTGGTTTATACATGTTTAATAAGTGGGTTTATGTATGCTTAAATGCAAGTTTAACATGATATGCAAGTTATGCATGCTTATGCAAGTATATGAATGCTTATGCAAGTTATGTGTATGCTTAAATGCAAGTTTAACATGATATGCAAGTTATGCATGCTTATGCAAGTATATGAATGCTTATGCAAGTTATGTATATGCTTAAATGCAAGTTTAACATGATATGCAAGTTATGCATGCTTATGCAAGTATGTGAATGCTTATGCAAGTTATGTATATGCTTAAATGCAAGTTTAACATGATATGCAAGTTATGCATGCTTATGCAAGTATGTGAATGCTTATGCAAGAATGTGAATGCTTATGCAAGTTATGTGTATGCTTAAATGCATGTTTAACATGTTATGCAAGTTATGAGAATGCTTATATGCAAGTTCAACATGTTATGCAAGATATGTGTATGATAATATGCAAGTTTGGGTTAAATGTAGTTGGGTTAATATATGCTCATATATGCAAGTTGACATCCTCTTAACCCATGACAAAGTTATATGCTAAGATTTGGTTAAACCCATGATATTTGTGATGGATCTTCCCTTTATTATGTCATGAAATGAGAACGATTTACGTGGGGAACGATGGGGTTAATAAATATGTTAATAAAAGTATGATTGGGTATGATTAAGCATACCATAAAAATAAATTAACATAAGTGGGAATTTACCTATTGAGTTAGGTCTACCCCATGGGAATTTACCTATTGAGTAAGGTCTACCCATGTTATGAAAAACTTGATATTAATTAGGGATAATTAATATGGGGGTGATTAATTAGGTGTAATTAATCAACTAAGACACGAGGTTGGACCCTTTTGTAGCGGAAGTCTGCCCGGAACCGACCGGCCATCCAGCGGCTACAAATGATTGGCCCAATGTGAGAGGTCTTAGTCATAAATCAAATACGTGATTAAAGTAAAGACACGAGGTTAGACCCTTTTTATGACAGAAGTCTGCCCGGAACCAACCGGCATATCCAGCAGTCATAAAAGATGGTCTAATGTGAGGGGTCTTTATGAGGTCATGATCTTAATTAATTAATTAAGAAACACTTAACCATATTAGCATGTAGAGGGACATGAGGGGTTAAGTGGGTGCGTTGGGTGGCATGTGGAAATCTAGTGGGTTGCCTTGGGTGGCAATAGAAAATACGATTAGAATACTTAACCAAGTGGAAACATGTAATTAAACATGATTAAAGGGTTAAGTGGGATACACTAGATAAGTGACAAGCTTAGGTGGGTAGCTTGTGGGGGCCCATTTCAACCAATATCCCAAACGTATCTTTGTGGGCTCGACTCTAGTCGGGTGACGGGACACGCATATTGGGCTTGACTATAAGAGGCCAAAACGGGTTAGCGGTGGCAACGCAGGATCAACGGGTTTCATATGCGTGTGTGGACCCGGGCTAGTTGGTA
Source organism: Allium sativum (assembly GCA_030737875.1). Classification (NCBI taxonomy): domain Eukaryota; kingdom Viridiplantae; phylum Streptophyta; class Magnoliopsida; order Asparagales; family Amaryllidaceae; genus Allium; species Allium sativum. The sequence continues at coordinate 8,595 of JASFAX010004169.1, forward strand.
AGTCGTTGTTGCATCGTGTAGATATAAAGCCGTGCACCGTTGTTATTATCAGGTGGCCACTTTGGGGAATGATACACCCCATTGTGGGACCAGCACGGGTATCTACGGTAGGGAGCCGATCATTTGGGAGTAGTGGTTACACCTAGTAGAGATAGGGGCAGACGGCACCTATGTAGTCAGCTAGGGGTATACGAGACTACTGGGGAAATTTTCTAAGTCCTTGGGTGGGATCAACCTTTAAGTAGGAATGACTGGTGTGGTGCAGTTAGTAATTATCCTTGGGTGGGTAGATGCGTCTTTACAGTTATCTTAGTTTATCCTAAGTCTACCAAGCTGCTTAGTGTAGCCATTCATCCCCAGACATTACCGTAGGTCAAGTTTATGTCTTCTCTGGTTACTTTAATGATTGTATTGTTAAATTTATAGGACTCGCTCAGACTTATGTCTGACCCCGTTGTTTTTATCTTTTTCCCAACCCTCAGGTCCTACGGTGGATCCTAGCAGTAGTGGAGCTTGATCGGATTGCTGTTCCAGTCTTTAGGAGCTTGGATAGATGTAAAGCTCCAGTTACCCAGTTATCTTTTCTTTTGTCCTGGCTATTGTATGAGAGAGTGGGATTATGTACTTCTTTATTTTGATGGATATTGTACTTGACTTTTATTTTTGGTTTTATGATGTAACCAGACATGTTTACTTCCGCTGTTATGAGATGATGTTTTAAATTTCAAGTACTATTTATATCTGTCTTGTTGTAATTTTTCTGTTCTATATTCACTAAAATACTCCACCGATGCTATGGCATTCCCTTAGAGAGTGACCATAGCGGGCGTGGGGTGTTACACGTGGTATCAGAGCAAAGGTTACCGGAACAGATAAAATTTTTAGAAAACTATTTTTATAAAAACATTTTTGGAAGAGATATTTTCAAAAACATGTCTTTAAAGAGAAAAGTTTTTGAAAGAAAAGCATAATCCCCAATAGCCATATCTATATCCTTCGAATTCTCCGTTTTGAATCTTTCCTTTTTCGTTTCAGCATGGCTGAGGATCTTAACTTTCCGGAGGGTGTGACGGTACCAGTATGGTATAGGAGATTGATGGAGGCTAGGGCCACCACTGCGGGTCCAGCAAATGTTCCTCTACCAACCGTAGCACCCGATCTTCCTCCTCCCCCTCCTCCTCGCACGGATACTTTTGCTAAGACTTGCAAGGAATTTAAAGCTATGGGAGGGAAACCTTTTCAAGGATCGGAAACTTTTGTGGAGGCTAGGGATTGGCTTAAGGAGGTGGAAGAGTTGATAGATATCTTTGAGATGGAAGAAGGAAAGAAAGTCAAGTTAGCTGCTTGGTTAATGAAGGGAGAGGCCTCATTCTGGTGGGAGGTCACTAATGGAGAATGCCCCATTGACTCTTGGGCGGATTTTAGACAAAGATTTGTGGCAAAGTTTCTCTCAAGGGCGGAGGAAAACTTGTATATGGAAAGATTCTTGACTTTAAAGCAAGGAAATCTCTCAGTGAAGGAATATGTCAACAAGTTTAATCAATTGGCACGGTTTGGCCTAGACATGGTGAATACACCGGAGAAGAAGGCTTTGAGGTTCGTGAAAGGCTTGAATGAACCGATGCATGGGTTGGCTATGACACATATCCCTATGGGGGCCACCTTTGAGAAGCTAGTTGACATGGCACTCATGCATGAAGAAGAGAAGGGTCCCAATGCTAATAAGGCACCCAAGAAGAAGGGAGATCAAAAGAGACCTCAGCAACAACAGCAAAATAAAGGTGGGAAAGGCAACGGTGGCAAGGGCAAGAAGAAGAAGTGTTTCAATTGTGGGACACCTGGCCACCTAAGCAAGGATTGTCGCAAGAAGAAGAAGACTGGCTGCTTCCACTGTGGCGAAGCAGGACATTTAGTGAAGGATTGCCCTAAGAAGGGGCAAAGGACGGGGTCTACCTCAGGAGGACAGGTGCAAGCTCTTATGGCACCAGGTCAGGCTAGGGGGCAAGTACAGGCTCTCGCGGTCCCACCGATTCAGGAAAGAGATAGAACTATCTCCGTTGAAAGTCTGGTTTTTCTATTTGATCATCCTGTCCGTACATTGTTTGATTCAGGCGCATCGCATTCGTTTATCTCATCATCATTAGTTGAGTCACTGCACTTAGACACCAGTCTGGTAGATGATCCCTTGGTTGTTTCAAACCCAATTGGGGGCTCCACTTATTTGTCCATGATATGTTTGGGTTTGAAGATTTCTATACTTAGCATTGAGTTTAGATGTGATGCTTTTGTGTTGGGCTTCACGGGCTATGGGCTGATTTTGGGCATGGACTGGTTATCCAGTAATGGTGCCGTTCTTGATTGCGAAAGGAGAGTTGTTAGGCTCATGACCCGCTTGGGTAACACTCTCGAGATTTCTTGTAATCCCATGGACTCTGTTATGCTAAGTTATCTTGAATCGCTTGACGCTTCGGTCGAGAGTTTGCAATCTGTTAGAGTGGTCCGGGAATATCCGGATGTGTTTGAGGAGGTGAAGGGCTTACCTCCGAAGCGGGAGATTGACTTCCGAATATATCTGGTGGATAATGCTAAACCTGTATCTTTACCAGTGCGCCACATGACTCCTCATGAGAGGAGGGAACTCCATAAGCAAGTAGGGGAGTTGCTTGAGAAGGGGTTCATAAGACGAAGTATATCGGAGTGGGGTGCTCCAGTAGTATTTGCTACAAAGGCGGATGGGTCCCTCAGACTTTGTGTAGACTATAGAGAACTCAACAAGCTCACAAAGAAGAATAGACACCCATTGCCGAGGATTGATGATCTTTTCGATCAGTTGGTTGGCGCTTCAGTATTTTCTCAGTTGGACTTAGCCACGGGGTTTCATCAGTTGAGGGTGGCTGAGGATAGCATAGACAAGACTGCCTTTAGAACTCCGGATGGTTTCTATGAGTGGCTGGTGATGCCATTTGGGTTGACGAACGCCCCTGCATACTTTGTTGATTTGATGACTAGGGTGTTCAGGGAGTTCCTTAATAAATTCGTGGTGGTCTTTGTGGATGATATCTTAGTATTTTCTAAGAGTGAAGAAGAGCATGCCCTACATCTTGGGGAGGTATTGAAGACTCTTCGAGCACATAGTCTTAAGGCTAAATTATCTAAATGTCACTTCTGGAGGAAGGAGGTGCGGTTCTTGGGGCACGTGGTCTCCAAGGAAGGGATAGCTGTGGATCCCGCGAAGGTAGTATCAATTCAGGATTGGAAGGTTCCGAAGAATGCTACCGAAGTAAGAAGTTTCTTGGGGTTGGCGGGTTACTATAGGAAGTTTATCAAAGACTTCGCAAAGATAGTAGCCCCATTAACCCGCTTAACGAAGAAGAATCTTGTTTTCGCATGGGACGTAGATTGTGATGATGCGTTCCGACGGTTAAAGAGAGCTTTAACCACTGCTCCAGTTTTAGTGTTGCCAGATGGGAGTAAGCCATTTGTTGTTTATACCGATGCTTGTGGGACAGGACTAGGCGCAGTCTTAATGCAAGAGGGAAGGGTGATAGCCTATGGTGGAAGGCAGTTGAGAGTGCATGAGAAAAATTACCCTACCCATGATCTAGAGTTGGCCGCTATTGTTTTTGCGCTTAAGATTTGGCGCCATTATCTTCTTGGTGAGAGATTCGAATTGTTCACTGACCACAAATCATTGAAGTACTTGTTTTCTCAGAAGGATTTGAATCTGAGACAGCAAAGGTGGATGGAGTTTTTAGCATCCTATGATTTCGAGATAGCGTATACCCCTGGCAAGGGTAACGTGGTGGCGGACGCCTTGAGCAGGAAGAGGTTGTCCTTGAGTCCATTGTTTATGGAACAACGAAGCTTGGAATTTATCTCGATGTTTGATTTCAGACCTTCCATTGATTATGTACCCGGTTTGCTAGCTTCCTTGGAGGTTAGACCTACTCTTTTGGGGCGGATTGGGGAAGCACAGAGGGACGACCCACAGTTGGTTGAGTTGGTGGAGAAGCTCATAAGGGGGGAGTCATCCAGCCATTTGAGTAGGTACACCCTAGACGATAGGGGGTGCTTGCGTAGGGACGGTAGACTTTGTGTACCGCAAGACGAGAGTTTGAGGAAGGTTATTCTTGATGATTCACACCGTTCTAGGATGACTATTCATCCCGGTGGGGGCAAGATGTACCAAGACATGAAGAGGGTTTTCTTTTGGGCCTGTATGAAGAAAGATGTGGCCGAGTATGTCGCTCGATGCTTGGTGTGCCAACAAGTGAAGGCGGAGCAAAAGAAACCAGGTGGGTTGCTTCACCCATTGGAAGTTCCGCAATGGAAGTGGGATAGTGTCTCGATGGATTTTATTGACGGGTTACCCAGATCGAGAAAGGGTAATACGGGAATTTGGGTGGTGGTAGACAGACTTACTAAGAGCGCCCATTTCATACCTGTGAAGAGCAAGAGGACCGCTCCATGGCTAGCTTCTGTATATCTTCGAGAGATAGTTCGATTACATGGGGTACCCTCTAGCATAGTGAGTGATCGAGATCCTATCTTCACTAGCGAGTTCTGGAGAAGTTTGCAAGAAGCAGTGGGGACTCAATTGTGTCTGAGCACCGCATATCATCCTCAGACGGACGGCCAGACTGAGAGGGTGAATCGTGTTCTAGAAGACCTTTTGAGGCTTTGTATCTTAGATTTTGGAGGTACATGGGAAGAGCATCTTCCATTGGTGGAGTTCGCATATAATAACAGCTTTCAGTCCAGTATTGGTATGGCTCCTTTCGAAGCTCTCTATGGAAGGCCTTGTCGATCACCTACATGTTGGTGGGAATCTACGGATAAGGTCTTGCTTGGGCCTGATATGATTAGGGAGACTTCTGAGAAGATTGACTTGATTTGAAGAAGGATGAAAGCAGCGCAGGATAGGCAAAAATCTTATGCGGACAAGAGAAGGACGGATCTTGAGTTTGAAGTCGGGGACATGGTCTTCGTCAAAGTGTCTCCGTTACGAAATGTGGTTCGCTTTGGATCTGTTGGGAAGTTAGCACCAAGGTTCGTAGGGCCATTTCCCATCAAGGAAAGAATTGGACGGATGGCATATAGAGTAGAGTTGCCTGACAGACTTAGTGGTGTACATGATGTATTCCATGTGTCCCATTTGAGGAAGTGCTTACATGAGACCGCAGAGGTGGTAGAGCCGAGCTTGCTTAAAGAAGTGGAAGTAGAGCGTGATGCGACTATTCGACGAGCTCCTACCTGCATCCTTGGGTCAGAGACTAGGAAGTTGAGAAACAGAGAGGTTCAACTAGTCAAAGTGCAATGGGGAGAAGATGAGAGCAACGCAACTTGGGAGACGGAAGCGAAGATGCGTTCATTGTACCCATTTCTTTTTGAGGGTATGTCTTTACTTTCTCCTCTATCGTTGTCTAGTACTTATCTTATCTTTAGTATGTCCTCTCGTTAGTACTGTTTGACCTTTAGATAGGGTAAACCTATGGTTGAAACATGTGTTTGAGACATGTTATGGTTGATGGATGCAAGTGGATGCAAGTGTTTGCTAGTGGTTGCTCGTGGATGCATATACACACACTCTAGGCACTAGATCGGCTCAGTCACTTCATATTGCATATTGCATAAAAATTGTGTGTAGGAAGCTATATTGATGGATGTATAATGATTGTGTTATCATATGGATGATGCATTTTGGTGAATGATTGTGCACTCATGTAGATATTGTATGTGTCGATAGGGTTCTCTCGCATACATAATGGATGCATGACACTATCATGGTTTGCATATGTTCATACATTAGATAGGGAACATATACACACACTTTTTGCATATGCTCATACATCATTAGAAACTGTTTAAGGACAATGGATGCCCGTGGTTGATGGATTGAGTAGATGGTTGTTTGGATGGTAGGATATGCATTCTCCTTAGCTTAAAGATTTCGGGGACGAAATCCTTTAAGGAGGGGAGAATGTAACACCCCGTATTTCAGTTAATGCTAAAATTCACTAATTATAGAATAAATAATCTCAGATGTGAGAATTGGGGGAAACGGGCTACGTCATTTCGTTCGTCTCGGAAAAATACGCAGAATAGAGTCCGAAATTTTGTAAATCGGAGTCCGTATGGCCCAGTTAAGGCCCAATGAAGTTTGCAGAAAAAATCAAGTTAAAAACAGATTTAGAAATGCAAAACTAGATTTCGAAATTGGAGCCAGCAGGGGGCCAGGCGGGAAATTTCCCGCCCTACCCATGTCGACAGGGCTGTCGACAGGCCTGTCAACTGGGGAGTCGACTTGCCTGTCAACTTGCCTGTCGACCTGGGCGCGGCGTCCAGAGAACCTGGGTGCACCAGGTTGAGTTCTAGGCTGGCTTGGAGGGCTGAGTTCTAGAGATTTCCTAAATCTAACGGACCTAATCTAACCTAGGGTTAATCTAAGGGCCTAAAACACTCACCTAATCTATAAATACACCCTAAACCTACCCTAATCCATACTAAAAATAGGAATGATGGCCTCATGCCGCCAAAATCAAACTTGAGAGAGCCTCCACTAGTTTATGAAGGAAGTTGCAAGCTAATCACTCTCTAATCAATCTCTAATCATCACCATCTTCATATTTAGCAACTAATTCCACTTCATAAGTTTGCTAATCTTGGGTTTGGTGAGTTTCTATCACTTTAACATCAATTCCTAAAGTAAGTAGATTGGGTGTAATGAGACTTATGGTCTTAAATGCGGATTAGTGAGTTTGAATCATTTGTAATGATATGCTACTCTATGTTTTCCTATGTTTATGCATGTTTAACAAGTGGGTTTATGCATGTTTAGTAAGTTGGTTTATACATGTTTAATAAGTGGGTTTATGTATGCTTAAATGCAAGTTTAACATGATATGCAAGTTATGCATGCTTATGCAAGTATATGAATGCTTATGCAAGTTATGTGTATGCTTAAATGCAAGTTTAACATGATATGCAAGTTATGCATGCTTATGCAAGTATATGAATGCTTATGCAAGTTATGTATATGCTTAAATGCAAGTTTAACATGATATGCAAGTTATGCATGCTTATGCAAGTATGTGAATGCTTATGCAAGTTATGTATATGCTTAAATGCAAGTTTAACATGATATGCAAGTTATGCATGCTTATGCAAGTATGTGAATGCTTATGCAAGAATGTGAATGCTTATGCAAGTTATGTGTATGCTTAAATGCATGTTTAACATGTTATGCAAGTTATGAGAATGCTTATATGCAAGTTCAACATGTTATGCAAGATATGTGTATGATAATATGCAAGTTTGGGTTAAATGTAGTTGGGTTAATATATGCTCATATATGCAAGTTGACATCCTCTTAACCCATGACAAAGTTATATGCTAAGATTTGGTTAAACCCATGATATTTGTGATGGATCTTCCCTTTATTATGTCATGAAATGAGAACGATTTACGTGGGGAACGATGGGGTTAATAAATATGTTAATAAAAGTATGATTGGGTATGATTAAGCATACCATAAAAATAAATTAACATAAGTGGGAATTTACCTATTGAGTTAGGTCTACCCCATAGGAATTTACCTTTTGAGTTAGGTCTACCCCATGGGAATTTACCTATTGAGTTAGGTCTACCCATGTTATGAAAAACTTGATATTAATTAGGGATAATTAATATGGGGGTGATTAATTAAGTGTAATTAATCAACTAAGACACGAGGTTGGACCCTTTTGTAGCGGAAGTCTGCCCGGAACCGACCGGCCATCCAGCGGCTACAAATGATTGGCCCAATGTGAGAGGTCTTAGTCATAAATCAAATACGTGATTAAAGTAAAGACACGAGGTTAGACCCTTTTTATGACAGAAGTCTGCCCGGAACCAACCGGCATATCCAGCAGTCATAAAAGATGGTCTAATGTGAGGGGTCTTTATGAGGTCATGATCTTAATTAATTAATTAAGAAACACTTAACCATATTAGCATGTAGAGGGACATGAGGGGTTAAGTGGGTGCCTTGGGTGGCATGTGGAAATCTAGTGGGTTGCCTTGGGTGGCAATAGAAAATACGATTAGAATACTTAACCAAGTGGAAACATGTAATTAAACATGATTAAAGGGTTAAGTGGTATACACTAGATAAGTGACAAGCTTAGGTGGGTAGCTTGTGGGGGCCCATTTCAACCAATATCCCAAACGTATCTTTGTGGACTCGACTCTAGTCGGGTGACGGGACACGCATATTGGGCTTGACTATAAGAGGCCAAAACGGGTTAGCGGTGGCAACGCAGGATCAACGAGTTTCATATGCGTGTGTGGACCCGGGCTGGTTGGTAAGTCGTTGTTGCATCGTGTAGATATAAAACCGTGCACCGTTGTTATTATCAGGTGGCCACTTTGGGGAATGATACACCCCATTGTGGGACCAGCACGGGTATCTACGGTAGGGAGCCGATCATTTGGGAGTAGTGGTTACACCTAGTAGAGATAGGGGCAGACGGCACCTATGTAGTCAGCTAGGGGTATACGAGACTACTGGGGAAATTTTCTAAGTCCTTGGGTGGGATCAACCTTTAAGTAGGAATGACTGGTGTGGTGCAGTTAGTAATTATCCTTGGGTGGGTAGATGCGTCTTTACAGTTATCTTAGTTTATCCTAAGTCTACCAAGCTGCTTAGTGTAGCCATTCATCCCCAGACATTACCGTAGGTCAAGTTTATGTCTTCTCTGGTTACTTTAATGATTGTATTGTTAAAGTTATAGGACTCGCTCAGACTTATGTCTGACCCCGTTGTTTTTATCTTTTTCCCAACCCTCAGGTCCTACGGTGGATCCTAGCAGTAGTGGAGCTTGATCGGATTGCTGTTCCAGTCTTTAGGAGCTTGGATAGATGTAAAGCTCCAGTTACCCAGTTATCTTTTCTTTTGTCCTGGCTATTGTATGAGAGAGTGGGATTATTTACTTCTTTATTTTGATGGATATTGTACTTGACTTTTATTTTTGGTTTTATGATGTAACCAGACATGTTTACTTCCGCTGTTATGAGATGATGTTTTAAATTTCAAGTACTATTTATATCTGTCTTGTTGTAATTTTTCTGTTCTATATTCACTAAAATACTCCACCGATGCTATGGCATTCCCTTAGAGAGTGACCATAGCGGGCGTGGGGTGTTACACAGTCCACCGATGTGGATTAAACTTAAACCCTGAACATGCGGTTCCCCGCCCTATGGGGCGTAAATGAGCCAACGAATGACTCCATCGAACCCGGATCGTCCGATCAAACCGAGGCGCCTTGCACCAGCAACAACCACATAAGTCAAACTCGTCAGGGCATGTAAAACCACTGACGCCACTTCTAGCTAGAAAGAAATGCATGCCCTCCCTGACGTCCTCTCCCGTTTTCGGTTCACACCGGGGTGTGAGGCTCGCGAATCAACGCTACACAAAGCTATGCCACACAGGCGGTGCTTTGATCATCAACCACAAGACTTTTTTTTTCAACAGAAGCCTTGATCAATTGCCACTTAGGCATGCCACACAGGCAATTCACTCCATGCGATGGATATCCATCAATATATAACCCCTGAGCTCGTACGTCTCAAAGAAGGGCGTTAAGCAAGAGAATGAATTCTCCGCCGCCAAACAGATATATATTTAATAGAAATCAATCACACAGACTGAAATCCAATGTCATACACACAGTCCATTTACAAGTTCATTCTGGGTTTGAACGAAAACGGAGGCACCTAGTACCTCGCATATCCATCAATCTCCAAGTACGTCTGGACGATCACTAACTGATTCCCTCCTCTTGGGTGTACGGCCCAATCCAGATCATCAGTAATTATCCAAACGACGTGAAGACCTCCGGTCTTCAACCACCGTCTTCATCTTTGACACCACGTCGAATTAGTTATTCAGAATGGGATAAACCCGGTCTTTCTGAATAACTCGCGTATATAATAAACAAGTGTTAAGTAAACACAACATACGCCTCATTCCAATTCAGAATATTCTTTTATTCAAATATTCTTATACTTTGGGAAAGGTTCCCATTAATTTTATTAAAGATAAATTCTTTAAATTTATTCTTTAATCTTCTTTGAATATCAATTCAATCTAGTCGGGATTAGCGAACCACACCGGATTAATCATTTATTTTATTTCCCAATCCCCACCTATTCATCCCATGAAGTAAAACTGGTAATACTTCATATCTAACACCACGATGTTATCGGTAAATTCAATTACCATTTCACGTTCAAATCTAATTAAAGATTTAACTATCGCCTGGAGTAAAACTGGTGATACTCCATTCTCGATATTTCAATCTAATTAAAGATTCATTAAAACTCCACTTAGATTTAATCCTTAACTAGGTTAAAGAATCAGTGTTATTTAAAACACATTTCACGATAAACCCAAAAATCAATACCAATTCAATTCCAAATAAATATTATTTAATTGGTACACTTCACTAAATCTAAATAAAAAGATTTAATCTTTTTCTCAACTGGGCTTAAGAACAGTGTTAATGAAGACACCATTCACGACAAACCCAAATCACATTTGATATTAAAATACAAGGCTCTGAATAGAAAATATATCGGCTTATATTCAACATCAAATTCTACGACCAACAAATATCGTATTGGAAATAACGATATAAATATATCTTTCAAATTCCCATAACAATACCTGTATCATCACGAAATCCAACATCGAAACATTCCAAAGACAATTTCGATTCAAATCCATTCCAATTCAATTATTGGAAATTCTGGTTACTTTTAAAACCCTTTTCAAATTCAATTTATTTATTTAAAAATAAATAGAATTATAATTCTAGTTCAAAACTAGTTCATTACGATAAAAATCTATTTTTATCATTTCAAATATGGTGTTTTTCATCCCAAATCTTCACAAACCATTTCTTATGATTTTACACAAATTATTACTATTTTTGATAATTTTATCAAGGCCCGTACAGTCGATTTCCATCAACGGCCTTCGAACTGCACTTACAACGACCTTTTCCAAATTTGATTTGGACATAATTCCAAATCCAACCGTTAGATTTCTAATTTCTAATATCCGTTAGAAAGCTCTTTTCGATACGAACCCAACTGTTCCAGTTTTAGGAGAATCCGACGGTCGGATCTCCCGCAATATCCATTCGAAGTCAATGGTCGAAATTCACGAACTACCGCAGCGCGGAGCGTTCTATTCAGGCCATTATATTATGTATATAATATATACTTCGTCGATTTCCTTTTAAAACGTATTTTATAAATCGTTTTAAATTCGTTTTCGAAACGATTTCAACTTCATTTCAAATTCAAATCAAAATTGAATTTTTCCTTATAAATTCGTTTTAAATTCATTTCAAATTGATTTCAATTCAAATCGATTTTTAGTTCAGTTTTTGTTCATTTTAAATTCAATTCAATTTCAATTCGAATTCATTTCTATTCAAATTCAATTCAATTTCAATTCGTATTCATTTCTATTCAATTTCAATTCAATTTCAATTCGAATTCATTTCTATTCAATTTCAATTCGAATTCCAATTCTTTTCAAAATATCAGATTCTGAAACCACTTTCGATATTCATTATAAAATTAAATAAATCGATATAAATATCGTTCACGTTAAAATGGCGTCAATCTAATCAACACGGCTTCATATATTTCTATTTTCAAATATTCTATTTCAAATATTTCTATTCAAATGTTTCTTTCCAAATATTCTATTTCAAAACTAGAGTGAGGCCCAATCAATTACCATAGATTTTATTTCTATGGATTTCCATACAACGCATGTACATATCAACAATAACAAATAATCAACCATCATCCAAAGTGCATTCTAAACTGTATAAGCATCAAATATAAATATTTAACGCTCATAACAGTCTGTCAATCAATCGATTGACATACAAGTAATTATTGGGATCAGTTTATGTCATATATCATCCCAATACCCGTGTGGGGTTTCAATCAATTAAACACAGATTTTATTTGTGTAGTTGGGCGATGTGTAAAATTTATCGTCCCAATCAATATCAGTCAAATGTGTGTATATAAACAAATCGTTCGATTTGTTTATAACTATTTCATTTTAAAATACACATAAAAAATTCTATTTTTAACTATAAAATATTTTCCACTATAAAATATTTTATTTCATTTCACATCACATCACACAATCAACTACACATCAAAATCAAACAAACAAGCATACAAGCCGTCCATGGTCTGTGGACGACGGGTGTCGAGTGCCACTAAAAACCATCTGCACCCTAGTATATTTTCAAACTAGAAATAAATTAAAAGTGAGGAGTTCTCACCAAGGGTTCCACTTCTCCATAGAAATTTCTGAAATTCAGAATAGTCTGGATTTGTTCGTACTTCCAACGCAGTCCTCTCCATGTTGTTCATATTAAAATCACATTTTTAATATGATGTCCTATACATTAAAAATAATATTTTTTATTCTTTCTGTAATATAAAAATCATATTTTTACATTGCTACTTCTATAAAGATCACATCTTTATCTTCACTTCATATGTATAAAAATCGAATTTTTATCCAGCTACCTTTAAAATAAAAATCATATTTTTCTTTCAAATCTGTTCATATAAAAATTCCAACTTCCTTTATATAAAGATGCCATTTTTCTTTTTATGAAAATCATTACTTTCCGTTATTAAAAATCTAATCCTTACATAATGAAAAATCCAATCTTTACATAAGGAAAAATCTAATCTTTACTTTCATAAAAATCCTAACTTTCTTAAACTAAAAATCATATTTTTATTATTCCTATGATACTAAAAATTATATTTTTAATATTCCTATGATATAAAAATCGTATTTTTAATATGTAATTACCTCATTTTCTATATAAATAAATAAACGAAACAAGGATTAAAACTTACAGCGCCTAAACGAAGAGGGAGGAGGGTGTTGTCTGCAGCGAATAGTGGAGGAGGAGGTGCTAATTGTAAAACAAGAGCTAAAAATCGGATTTTTCCATTGCCGGGAGCTCCACGGTCGGAGTGATGGTCGAAGGGGGCGCTGGCGGGCCGCGCTGGGTCGGGGAAGGTGGAAGGTTGCGACGCTCGGCCTGTGGAGGCGGTGGTGGGCTTCTAGGGTTTGGAGGCGGCTTGATTTGGGGTTGGGCGCTGCGGTTAGTGCGGTGGAGGGGAGAGGGAGGAAAGGGGGGAGCGACGCGTCATCGGAGGGGGGAGGTGGGCGCGGTGGTTCGGCGGATGGTGGCTGCGTGGTGGGAGGGCGGCGGCGAAAGTCGATGCGTGGGTTTTTTTTTTATTTTTTTATTTTCTTTTCTGTAGGAAGAACAGCGGAGAGAAGGTGTAAAGGGGGCCATATATAAATATTTATATATTTTATTATTTTTAAATTTCATAAGGCAACTTTTTATTTCGAACTCAAAATCGAACCCACCGACTGTCACCCCTAGCTAATTACCCATTTTCCGAACACAATGGGATATGTATCGTAAGCTGATTCGATCAATTCTTAGTTTTCGTCAAAATCAAAATATAACTCTATATATTGAATTTGAACGCACTTTTCAATTTACCGGGGCCACATACTAACTCGAAAAATTCCCAAAAAATATTTTCTAGCTTCGTATTGACGATACGGTCGTAACAAAATTAGTTTCGTCGAATTCTGAGACCGTTTGAAAAATGGCCATTTTCTAGTCGATTAAAATCAACTGAAACTGGTCAAACGCGTTTTCCTTTGCCATGCTCACATATTGAATTCAAAAATTATGAAAATTGGAATCTAGCAATAACTTGACATCTCGGATCCAACAAGAGTGGTTTCGTCGAATTCCGAGGTCGTTTGCAAAATTTCCATTTTTAAGGGCCAAAATTCCATAGCGATTATTTTGAATTTTCAACTGGACATATCTTTTGATTCCCGCTATGAAATTTTGATTTTTCGGATTCGTTGGAAAGATATTCTCAAATAGATTCAAATATTTTTGGTTTCACTAAAATCCGGTTTATTTTGCACCCGGTACATTCATTTGAATTTTGAAATCGAATTATCGAACTACCGCGCCATTTTCAATTCCTTTTATAATTTAAAATAAATATTTATTTTCTAACGACGATTCAAATAAATATATTCATTTGATTTGTATTCAAAATAAATTTCTCGTCGTTATTATTTAAAATAATTCATTTTAAATAATCAAAATTCGCTAAAATTGCCAAAATAAAAATTTTAAATTGGCTCGGATTTCCGGGTTATTACATATATTATAAATTATTTGAATTAAACAGGTAATATATTAATTTCTAGACTTAGGTTAATGGTACTTATGAAAGAGATTTTAAAAGATAGTAAAGAAAAAAAATTAGTGGTAAAAATATAATCATGATAGGTAGTAAAATATTCAGAATAATTCTATGAGAAATATGAAGTTAAATAATCTTAGTAGGGTGCTTCTTTAATATAGTAAAAGTTGAAGATCTTTTTAAAGAAAATATAGAGTTGTATCATATAAAGTAAACTATTTTTATATAAACATATATTCATAATTGTATACATATATTCATATAATTTAATTTATTATGAAATATAAACCAATCTATGGTGCAAATCAATTATGAATTTAAACTTTTAGAAATCAAAATATAATAATTTGCTAAAGAACCATTAATATGTTAAAACTTTAAAAAGAAATCTATAGTCATAACTACATTATGAAATCTGGATATAAATTAAACTATAATGTAACGACCCAGAAAATCTGAACCAATTTAAAATTTTTAAATTGGCTAAAATAATGGATTTTAAATATTTAAAATAAATATTTTGAATAATGGCGATGAAAACTGAGTTTGAATCGACAATTGAAAACGAATATAATTAATTATAATTATAAACAAGGCCTAAAATGGCGTGGCAGTTTCAAAAATTGAATTCAAACTTTGTCGGACTGTATCGGGTGCAAAACAATCCGGATTTTAGTGAAACCAAAAACATTAGGATCTAATTGATAATATCTTTCCAACGAATCTGACCAATCGAAATTTGATAGCGGGAATCAAAAGATATGTCCAGTTGAAAATTCTGAATAGTCGCTATGGAATTCAAGCCCTTAAAAATGGACATTTTGCATACGACCTCGGATTTCGACGAAACCACTTTTGTTGGATCCGTGATGTAAAGTTATTGCTAGATTCCAAATTTCATAATTTTTCGAATCAATATGTGAGCGTGGCAAAGGAAAACGCGTTTGACCAGTTTCAGTTGATTTTAATCGACTGGAAATTGGCTATTTTTCAAACGGTCTCAGAATTCGACGAAACTAGTTTTGTTAGGACCGTATCGTCAATACGAGGCTAGAAAATATTTTTCTAGTTAGTATGTGACCCCGGTAATTTGAAATGTACGTTTAAAATTCAATATAGTGATTTAAATGTAAATTCAACGGGAACTGATTGTAACGATCAAATCAGCTTACGATACATATCCCATTGTGTTCGGAATGGGGGTAAAACGCTATGGGCGATAGGCGGTAAGCCTCGTTTTGAGGTCGTATGTAAAAGTCAACCTTTTTGCAAAATATAAATAATTAAATAATAAAATAATAAAAATAATTTTAATTTCCCTCCTTTATCTCCCGTTCTGCCCCCCCTATTCATTAAACAGAAAAAAAATGAAAAAACCCTAAAACTATCGATCGACGCCACCGCCCGCGACCGCCTGTTCCTCCTCCAAGCCCACCGCTTCACTCTCCCTCCTCCGCTTCGCAGGACCCACGAGCCCCCCTGAGCCATCGCGAGCGAATCGAGCAGCCCCCTCCCAGTCTGACGACCTCCTGCCACCACCGGCGAACCCCGAGCCGCCGCCTCGAAGCCAGACTCCGCCTCCCCTCCGACGAACTGCGGAAACCCCCCCTCTCTGTAAGTATTTTTATTTTATTATTTTATTTTATATAAACAGCATTTTAAAACTGTTTTTTTTTTAAAAAAGGGTTAAAACAGATTTTTCAAAAGATTTAAAACTGATTTTAAAAGCATTTAAAAATTGATTTTATTTTAATAAGTAAATTCTGATTTTTTTTTGTAGAGAGAAAAACTGATTTTAAATAGATTTAAAAACTGATTTTTATAAAGGATTAAAACAGATTTTTGAAAGGCTTTAAAACTGATTTTTTTTTAAAGTTTAAAACTGATTTGATTTTAAAACTTTAAAAGGAAAAAGGTTTAAACTTTAAATAGAAAGAGGTTTAATCTTTTTAAAAGAAAAAGATTTGAACTTTTAAAAGAAAAAGATTTGAACTTTAGATAGAAAAAGATCAGATTTTTTTTAGAATAGGAAAGATCATATTTTTAAAATAGAAAAGACGGAATTTTTATTGAGTAGAAGAAGTAAGATATGATTTTTATATTTTTAAAGCAATAAAAATATAATTTTTACATCATAGGAATAATAAAAATATGATCTTTATATATTGAATAGCGAAGTCAAAATGCAAGTTTTATATATTGAATAACATAGTAAAAATTCGATTTTTACATATGTAGAGAATACGGGCAACGAAAGCGACAAGCAAGAGAGATTGGCGAAGATTTTATGCAAAGAAGAGTCGTGGGATTGAATTAGCTATTCGGTGAGATTTCTGATTTAAATATATATATATATATGTGTGAAATGAAAGTGAATTGCTATATATAAATATATATATATATATACGCCCCTCGTCCACAAACCATGGACGATATTTATTGATTGAAATTGGTGTGAAAATTGATTGATAGCGAATGGTTGTTTGGGATTGTTTGTGATTGATATTGGTTGATTGTGGTTGAAAAATACCCGCTTGTGATTGAGAAATATTTGGTTGAAACCACATAGGATTAGTTTGTGGAAATGAAATAAATATATACATGCCGCCTGCGTGCGAACTAGATGCATGAACCCCATTGTCAAAAACCGCGAGGTTTTAAGGTAGAGCGAGGAGCCGTACTAGGGACGGTCCCGGTTTTAACTACCCTGCCGTTATGCTGCCGAAATTTTGAATAATATTCGTGTGTTTGAATTATTTTCATATGCTTAAACTATATTTATTCATTGAATAGAAAACATTCATGTGTTGAATTGATATTCATTCGTTGATTAGAAATTCATGTGTTGAATGGTATTCATATTTTGAAATAAATTGTTTGATAATAAAAATCACCTTTTATCGACTATATGAACTGTGTAAAATAATCTCGTTTTAAAAGAAATTGTTTTATGATAAAAATCCTATTTTTATCACCTATATGAACTATATAGAAAAATAGTGTTTTGAAATGAATTGTTTTACAATAAAAATCACATTTTTATTGTATGCATAAATCGTTGAAATGTGAAGTGTTAAAAATAGCCACTTGTTCAAAATAAACATATATGAGTTGAAATATTCATTAATTAGCTAATGAAATGATTTGCACCTATTTATGTAACATTAGAATGAATGTTGTTTTTAAACCAAACAGAAACCAAATATGAATTTAATAGAAAATGATAAATGATCAGAACTGTATATATATGTACATGCATATTCATTGAACAGGTTATAGCAAAGGGGCTAGAGAAGAGGAATAAAATTTTGTGCCCGAAAAATAGGTACACATTTACTGTTTTGTTTGGGTGATGATTTTATGAGCCTGTTGGCTAGCCGCTTGGCTTTTCCTTTTTCTTTTTGAGATTAGAAGGACCGGGAAAGCTATTTGCAATTTCCCGATGCTCCCGGTGCAGGGGAGGTTATGGCGAAATTTTCCAAAATTTTAAGGTGTTAGAAAAATATTTGAAGTGAAAACGATATGGAAATCATTGAATGAACTATATTTATATAAATATATAAATATAAATAAAATTAAAACGAAACGAAGCCGTGCAGTTCGTATTTTGAAACCATGATTTCAAACAACTAGTACGGGAAATCCGACCATTGGATTTTCCCGAAACCTCAACCGTCGGGTTCGCCTTGGAAATATCTTCCCAACGGCACCAACCTTGTAAAAACCCAACGGTTGGATTGTCTGGAATGTTTAATTCAAATCTGAAGAAAAATAGCGCCAGAAACGATTATATTTATATATATATATATAAATATAATTATATTTAATCGAATAACGACGCTGCAGTTCGTATTTTGAAATCGAAATTTCAAACGATTGTACCGGGAGATCCGACCGTCGGATTTTCCCGAAACTGGAACCGTTGGATTCGTTTTGAAAAGACCTTTCTAATAATGTAAATTTTGTGAAGATCCAACAGTTAGATTTTCAGATATGTGTAAATCAAATCTGAAGAAAAACAGCGCCACGGCCGCTTTATGGCCCGAAGCGTCGTTTTGAATAAAATAGCTATTTTAAAATAAATAAAAATAGCGATAAATAGTTATAAAATATCATAAGTGATATGGAATGGAAATAAACTGAATTTTCTTGATTTATGTGGCTTTTGATGGTTGAATGTGTTTGGTGTGAAAATTACATTAAAGAACACAATTGGTGTTGTCGAATAATTTAACCATTGAAATAAATCGATTTGAAATTCAAAATATACGTGAATTATTTGAAAAGGCCGAGTTAATTCTCATTTCGAATAATCGACCGACGATTGAAATTCGAAGATGAAGACGATGGTCGAAGACCGGAGATCTTCACCTCGTTTGGATGGTAACCGAGGTCCTGATTGGGAGGCATCCCGAAATATGTATAATGAGTGGTGATCGTCCAGGCGTACGTGGTGGTCGAAGGGTTTGCGAGGTATTTAGTGCCTCCGGTTTCGTTCAGACCCAGAACGGACTTGTAAGTGGACTGTGTGTCTGACATTGGAGTTTATTCTGTGTTGATTGATTTCTGTTAAATATACATCTGTTTGGCGGCGGAGAATTTATTCTTTTGCTTAACGCCCTTCTCTGAGACGCACGAACTCAGAGGTTGTATATCGATGGACGTCAGTCGCATGGCATGAATTGCCTGTGTGGCATGCTAAGATGCAGTGATCAGGGCTTCTGTTGAAAAGCAAAGTCTTGTGGTGATGATCAAAGCACCGCCTGTGTGGCGTAGCTTTGTGTATAACGTGAATTCGCGAGCCTCACACCCCGGTATGAACCTAAAACGGGAGAAGGACCTCAGGGAGGGCCTGCGTTTCTTTCTAGCTAGGGTGGTGTCAGTGACCTACCATCCCTGACATTTATATACTTTTCACCTATGTGGTTTTTGCTGTTGCGAGGCGCCTCGGTTTGATCGGACGATCCGGGTCCGATGGAGTCATTCGTTGGCTCATTTACGCCCCAAAGGGCGGGGAGACGTAGTGTTCAGGCATAATAATCCACATCAGTGGACCGGCCCTGACGATCCAAGGGGCAGTTGCGGCTGTTCCTGAGACACGGGCTAGAGCGTCTCGAATTCGGTAAGGACTATCTTTTGCCTTGGTTCATGACGGAAATCCAATTTCCAAATACGACATCGTGCGGTTTTGATTGTATATATATATGGCGACATGATATATGGTACCCATGCCGTCTATGATTGATAGTTATGATTGAAATTGTTTTTGAAACATATAAACACTGGTCATAATACCAAATGCTTTTGTTTTATTCGTATCAATCATATTTTGGCCATTATAAGGTAAAACTCTATCCTCCGGTTTGCGTTGCATTGTGTGATGGGAACTGAGTCTTATAATGGCTTCATTTTTGTTAAAAGCATAGCGATGTTTAAAAGAAAGATTTGTTTTAAAGCACTGGCAATCCAATGGAGTAAACCCGTTCCACGAAAGTGGCGTGGTCCTGTGATTAGCCATATTATATATGTGTTGAATAGATTTCTCATACCAGTCCCATGACTGACTCGTAGTTTGTTTCACTCTCAAACTCGGGTGCCCCCTTTTTCCACACGGGCAGCCTTGTATTCAGGTTTAGCTGGTTCTTTCTGGATAGCTGGAGCTGAAGATGGATTCTATCATTTATTTCCTTTTATGCTGTTCAGCTCCTATTGTACATATTTTGTTTATTTCCGCTGTAGACATTTATGTATAGCTGAACTGTATTTGTACTAAGTAAGATCCTGTATACTGTGTAACTCTGATGATTACTTTTATCCAGTATATTCTATTGTTCATTATCTGGTGTATTTATTTAATTCTGTTCTGCAATTATCTGTTTCTGTGTTATATTCCAAAGATAACCCTTGTCTCCGTCTGAACGGGATTTTGGGTCGTCTCATATAAACTATAACTTCTTATATTTAAACTACATATTTAAGACATAAAATCATATATATATATATTATACCAAAATATTAAGTTAAATATTAAAGCTTTTATAAATCTTAATAAGAAATCAAAATAAGTATTAAGTTACAAATAGTATTTGTGATAATGTAACCCAAAATTGTTATGAAATCATATGAATAATATATAAGTTAAACTTTGTATGTTTAAACTATATATAAATGATAAATTTATATTTTATAACAATATCAAATATTTCAAAATTTTATATTAATTATGTATATCATATTATTATTTTATTAATTTATATATATTTTGAAACAAGATATCAGAAAATAAGTAGACAGACAAAGTTAATAAATATAATTTGAACTGGCATTTTCTTATTTAAAAGATGGAGGGAAGTTTGAAAGTTTAAGCATTTGAAACTCAAAATTTGAATTTCAATTTAAAAGCCTTCATGTCGACGTAAAAACATATGTAAGTCGACATACATGCATAAATTTCAAAGAACGTATGTTTTTGTGACATTGGTTTTAAATTATCGATTTATATTTCAGATTCAACTATTTCCTGAAATAATATTAATCCTAACAGATATCCAAAATTTATTTTATTAAAATTTTGAATTTCAAGATTCAAATTTAAAATTTAAAATTTAAATTTCAATTTTGACTTTTAAAGTTTTAAATTTCAAATTCAAGGCAAAGCAAACAAGCAAGAGAATCAAAGCATCCATTCAACCAAAAAATTTAAAAATTAATTAAAGTTTACCCGGTTTTTAGATCCATTTCTTCGATATTCTCTAAATTCCGAATTGCTGTGAAACACATATTTGGATTTCTAGTTTCTGGCTTTTCATCGCTTGATGATGAATCTGAATCATCTGGATAAGGACACATCCTTTTTATATGGTGTGGTGAACTTGGTGTTAAAATTTTGAATTTGAATTTGAATTTTTAATGAATGGACACTTTAACTACTATAAGCCCAAAAGTCATATCCCTTCATAAACTCTTCTTTTCTTGATTGATGAATGATCATCTTGGTGTTTTTTGGCCAATAGTCATCAAATATAACTTCTTTTCCTGCAAAACAACATACCTTTTCAAAGAGTCAAGTGAATTTTCAAAATAACTAATTGTAATTTGAAATAATAACATCATGATGATTCTGTGATATATCCATTTAAACATTTCAAGGAATCATATCATGATTACTTAATTTTTCAATAAAATTGAATGCAGACTCATCTAATACTGATGCAATGCATGAATTTAAACTATCTTTCAAAATTTACCATTTTATATTTTCAAAAATCATATTATGAATTTTTTGAAAAACCTTGTTCTGATACCAATTGTTAGGGAATGCAGAATAGATCGTTAAGGCAAAACTAACACCAGAGGAGGGTGAATAGTGTTTTTAAAGAATTTAAGAAAATCTAAAACTTATATGATCTACTATATGAATCACACACCAAAGAGACAATCACAGACACAGAATCAAACACAAACAAAAAATAAACAGAAATAAAATGTAGAAAAAGAAAGAACACACCGGATTTTATACTGGTTCGGATTACTCCTACGTTAGTCCCACGCAATGCTGGATTGCACAGAGTTTTATTACTATATCAATATCCAAGTACAACACCCTTGATTTCATGGCCACAAGGTTACCACCGACTCCAAACTCCCTTGATCAAGTATATTTCCCTTGATTTCCCCGGCTACAAGGTTACCACTGATTCCTTGATTTCAAGGCTACAAGGAACACACCTTTTTCTAAACACTTCCCAAACTATTACAATGGCCCTATAACTCTTCAATAACACTTCGATTCAGAGAGTAATGAGTAGAAAGTGAGAAGTGAAGAAGTTTTATATGATTAGACCTGAAATCGGCAAGGTATAAGTATAGAAATAAAAAAAATATGAAATATTAATGGTGTAATGAAAGAGGATGAAGACGGAGAAGAAGAATAATTAAAAAATTTGAAATCAACCAGGTTGTAATGCTTCTGGAACGTTACAAATGATGGAAAGACACTTCCTTTCAAATTTAAATTTCTGAAAGTTATATGTCGACAAACCCATGTATGTATGTCGACATATCCATAATTTTTATGATTTTTAAACCATTTTTAAACAATTAAAACCAATATTTAATTCTGGAAGTTCTTGAAACAAAACTAGTTGCTAAAACATTATTTTTCAAGTATAGAAACGTAAGATAATATTATTTAAACATATAATTAAAAACTTTATATATGTGTATATATAATATAATTATAAAAAAAAAATAGGAATTTATAAAGAGATATTTATAAACTATGTAAACAAAAATAGGTTATATGAAAACTTAGAGTTTAAATAAGAATATTATAGTCAAATATAAACTTAGTAAAATATATATAATAAAACTATAGAAATAAGAATACTTATAAATTATGAGATATAAATGAAATCATAAGTTTGAAATTCTTGGAAGATTAAAAATTATTTTGAAGTTTGAAATCAATCTGAAAATAGTTTTGAAATTAATTTTGAAAAGAGATAATTTGAAAAACAGAGTTTGAACCTGGAGTGCTATCCATAGTCTTACATATAAACTAGGCTCTATTACTATATTTTTCTTGAACTCTTGAAATCATGATAGCTTGATAACTCATGAGTCTTGAATCTCTACAGAATCCTGAATCTCTTGAAACTCTAAAACTGTACAATCTTCAGTATTTAAGTCTTGTATACAAATCTTGCATATATATGTCTATATGTATCCTAGATAGAGAGGTTAGTATGTATATTTCATAATAAATGATAATTTAGACAAGGTTGTTGTCATCAAAACTCTATTCTCCAATATTATTCTTATAATCACATAATACACAAAGTCATCTTTTTACCCAAGTTTACATATTCCATATTTCAGCGCTGAACTGAAGATCTGGAACATAACTACAACAACTTTATGTTTAATGGGACTGGCCTCCAGATCCACAGTGCTATGTGGCATATACAACATATTTCATAATTCATGACATAACTTATAGGAATATGTGGGAATATATATATGAAAATCCTACAGTCCAAGTTTATACATAATCATAACTTTCTCATTTACCTATTTCAAACATATTCATAATCAGATCTGATGGTTATCACAATTTACAATTATTTAAATAACAGATCTTGGAGGCATAAAACAAAGAATTGATTCAAACGAAAGAGATAAATCATTATATCTGTATTAGTAAATTTCCTACTCACCTTATAGCTTCCAATTTCTAAATTTTGAACCTTTTTATGCTTACAATCCCCAAATTCTTACAAATCTACAGTTTATCTAGAAAGGGGAAAATTCTAGATCTGTAAAAATGTAATAAAAAGGGAAAAGAGAAAAGAAATCTATTGTTGAGAACCCTCTTCCATTTAATTTGTTAATCTTCCCAATTCCATATGAAATTGATTTGATTTGGTATATGTATGAATATATTTTATTTAGAAATTAGGTTAGAAGAGGAAGAAAAACAGCAGAGCTCCGCTGCCTTCGTAGAATTGAATGGAAAAAGAGTAAGGCTCTTCCCCTTTATTTATAGGGATGGAAATGGCCTAGAACCATCGGATTAGTTTTAAATTATATCCATCTTTCTATTATAATAATATAATAAAACTACTCACCAAAACCTAGCCGTCAATGGGTAGTTTGACGCCTAGTAGGTCAACCTGGGTGGTCGACCGCCGGTCGACCCCCATGTCGACCGCCTGGGCATCAAACTGCCCAGGTCGGCTGGTTTATACATGGTAAATTGTTATTTAAATATTTGATTTATTTATTTTCCATCCGTATTCGTATTTCGTCCGCAATTTTTTCATACGAACTCCATTCGTGAAACTCCAAACATGAAAGTTGACCAAAATTACGAGACAAATGCAACGGTTAAAGTTTTGTGGCCAAATTACATTGTTTGTAGATATTCTTATTCTTGAATTCTAATATTAATTTATATCACCAAAATTTCGAGTTGATACATTCTCTCCTCCTTAAAAGGAATTTCGTCCGAAATTCTAACGCCTATAATCCTATGTTGCACAACCAATTTGTGTACAGACACTTTGCAACCATATGTACATGTGCGTGGTGTACATAATACAATTTCAACCAAAAACATGCATGCAAGATGATTCTAATCGGATCCTCCTATATTCTTGCATTAAAAAAATTAAATTATTTTTGAAAACATGATGCAGAACATCCTAAATATACCGGCAGTTCTATATGAATGAAAATTTTGAAAATTTCATCCATAACCTCCACACAATTACGAATAAAAGTATGAAGCAACCAATTTTGCATCCAAACCATACCATCCAAAATGTACATAATCTAATCGTTTCCTATTTAATTTCTCCTAAACCGAGAAAAAGGAAATTAAGGCAAAGAAATTTAACATTCCCTTCGCTTTCGAATATTCCATTTCCCGAGCTACAGTGGAATTTTCACCTCAATTACCTGAAATTCCCCAAAAATTTCCAACTGTAGACTGTAAAGGAGGTTTAAAACAAGTTCTAAAATGTAAAATGAGTTATTTAATAGCTCGCGCACATCGTTGATAAGGTTTGGAAACAGTGTTTCCAAGACTAAAACAGCCTTTTCCTTATTACCGTTAACGTTTTTATCGTATCGTCAATCCTATTGCACTGCTAAAGCGCACGCACAAAGCATCCAAAAATCTTCCTTGTATCGTTTATGTGACCAAAAATCAAAACTTTTCATAAAATTAAATTTCCGCTTGAAAACTTGTCATATTTATTTTGAAAATTTCCTTCCAAAACCTTTTCATTTTCCCACAAAATAAGAAAATGATAGAAAAATGTTTTTTTTCAAACAACATTTTCCATAAACTTTTAAAAATGTATTTTGCTGAAATTTAAACGATTCAAGTCACAAGTTGGTGAAAAACGAAGTCAG
Organism: Allium sativum; assembly: GCA_030737875.1. NCBI lineage: Eukaryota > Viridiplantae > Streptophyta > Magnoliopsida > Asparagales > Amaryllidaceae > Allium > Allium sativum. The sequence goes on from JASFAX010004169.1 coordinate 33,864, forward strand.
TCATGCCAAAAATACGAAAACTAAAATCACACAAAAGACAAAATAAATTTTAGTTTTAACAAGAAACGATGGTTTATTTATTTTTATAGTCGTGACATTGAACCATTCCTTTACTAAAATTTATTCAACATAGAATTTTAATATTTCCAGCTCTAGGACAAATGCTAGTAAATAAACGAGATTTCATTAAATTAATCGTGCTTGAATGACAAATATTTTTTTTTCAACATAGAAATCTCATTACTAAAGTCATGCAAAATTTTCATTACTAGCAGTTACAACACACACTACATCAAAGAAAAAGAAAAATGCTGGAAAGGGAAACACACGATACAAGATACAACATGCACAAAGCATGTTCTAACAACAACAACGATGACTAACACTACCCACTATAGGCTGGTCTACCTCTGCGGCTGGAGCCTGATCCATTACCACATCCGCGCTAGGAGAGTAGTATAACGGAGATGCAGCCAATCTTCCATGCCTGCCGGCGCTGCTCCTAACGAACCTCTCAGACGTCGGCCTGCATGGCTCAGATGGTAGTGAGCTCAGGGCTCTCATGTCCAGGCTACTAAGGCTGCTGAGCTGGAGTGGGTGGTGCAGGTGTAGAAGCATCGGGTAGCTGGATATCCATCTTTCGAAAGTGGCGCAACTGGTGGCGGTCGGCGCTTTCTTTGTAGGCGTCTCCCTATAAAATCCCACCTGGAAGTGCCGGAAGATACGGGTAAGAAGATGGCTATAAGAAAATGGCTCCGCGGGGTGCTGACGAAAGGCTCGTTGAGATGAATCATAAGCACGCACACTCAATTGATGACTATGATGCCAAGGATAACATAGGTGGTGCGGCGAACAGAATAATAAATCTATTCCAAGTTTCTCGTCTTCGGGATGATGTTGGGCTATATGATGCACACAACTACATGGGCTACTGGTCGCAAACTGGCGGTGGTCCAAGCTCCGGGCTCTCTAACTGTAACAACCCGTTATTTCCAACGATTTATATTCCGATTTAAATTGAAATTTTTATTTTGAAAATATTCTACAATTTTTCATAACGGGAATTTGAAATTTAAATTACGTACATTGAGATATAGCAGTGGTGAAAATTTCATCGAAAATTTTGAATGTTTGTCGATCGCGCAATTTTCAGTGCAAAGCTGCGCATAACAGTTCAAAATTTAACGATTTTAAAATTTCTTCAAAACCAGTTCGGACAAACACAAAAAATATTCTATTCGTTGTCACGAATCCGACGGCGAAATTCGTTTCGTGAAAATGGGACGTTTTGACCTCCGTTTTCCGTCCGCATTTTTACTCAAAGGGGTCCGTAACGCGCTTTTGAATGGAGCATCCTGACACTGCAAATTTTATACCGTTGTGTCCGTCTCGCCGCGTTGATTTCCACAATATATTCATTTGTCAGTTTCGGTGTTCGGTGTTCGGTTCGTGCTGAAATTGTGAAAATGCTTTCACAGTTCATTTTTGAAACAGAGCCATCTGAGTTCGATGTGTCCCTTTTCCGATCTTACATACTTCTCTAGCCATTTTGGGTCTGCAAACTCAGTCGGTAATGTTACCATGGTCCCTTTTTTCATTTTTATTTCGTATGTTGGGCACTTTCTTTCCAAATATGCATGGAACATGCATGCGTACGTTTATAAATTTGTCCACTTTCATTTCTTTATGTATTCTAAAAGCTTGGACCTTTTTTTTTTTACATTTCTAAAGCTAACGTTTTTTTTCCAAATCTTTTTATTTTCCTTGAAGGACATATATGCGTCCTTATTGCTAATACATGCATTCTTTCACGTTTCATTTCCAAAGTTGTTGCTTCAGGACTTACGGTACCTTTTCAATTCATGAAAAAGAAAATGCCCATTTCCATTGCCTGACTTAAAACAACGTCTCCATCTTTTACTTCATGCATCAAGAACCGCTCCCACTCCCCAAAATTGAAAGCTTCTTCGTGTCCTTAAGAACCGTTCGTTAATAACTGTACATTATAATACATATATATTGAAAGCTGCTCCCTTTTTTATTTCTTCCATCCCACTCCTTATTTTGCCCATCGCCATTCCATTCTGCTCATTTGTTCTCTTCCCTTCGCTAGTTTTTCCCATCGGGCTAAATCCTTCCCTCCGTCCACAGTTCACCACTCCCCTCGGCCTTTGAAACTGCATCGACAATTTCCCCAAGCCCGCCACTACCCTGCTCCTCCATTGTCTGAAGCCAAGCTACCAGTCACCACGGATTTTTTGCTGTCGACTCCGAGTCTGAAACTCTCAACCCCGACCACATCCGATCAGCACCCGACTCTGTTTTCCCCTCCGTGCCTTGCCCTCCAATCTCAGGCGACTCCTTGCCTAGCACCGAAAACCGCGCCGACAAACAACCCAGCTCCTCCGCCTGATCACCTGAAAACATGCCCATTTAGCAGCGCCTCCTCCTGGTGACGCACCGAAAACAACTCTGAAGCCATACTGCCTAACCTTATAGCCAAGCCTTCCCTGTTGTACCCGATCCACAGCTAAATCTTGTAGTCGACCCGGGGTCCGCCTTGCATTCCTCTGCGTCAATCCTGGTGTGTTCTTTGCGTGAGTTTTGTGTGGCGCCATGTTGTTCCTTTTGGTGTTTGAGTTGCGTGAAGGTGTGTGTAACATGTCAGGGACTAAGTGGTTGTTTGTGTGTGTGATATGTATATTCATCTAATGGTTTTTAAAGTATTTGGTGTGTGGGTGTGTACTGCTGAGTATGTGTTTGCATACATGTGTGCATGGAAGTGTTTGTGTGTGCTTGACTTTTTGGCGTGAGTTATGTGTTTGGGTATATATTTTGGTGTGTTACATTTGAACAAATATATATACTGGTTTTACTGTATGTTTACAAGTATAGAAATATATATATATATATATATATATATATATATATATATAATATTTTATAAAGGAATTATTGTGTTTACTGTGGTTTCCTCGAAATTGTGTTGTGTTTATTTTGGGTGAGTGTTTGTATGGCGTTGAGTTCGAAACCCATTCAAATACCGAATAGCCTAACCAATCCATTCCTTCCCTTATAAAAATAAAATATCTATTGAGCTATCATCGAGTTAAACCATTTTGAATCATGCTTGGATGTCATCATCTCAGTCAGTGTCCATCCGTTTTCCATCTTCAATCTATGCCACGAAAGGTGAGTTTATCTCACACCTGACTCACATTTATTTCATGGATGTTAGATCAATAATGAACTGTTATATGAAATGTATTGGTTGCTAGTAGAAATTGTTTGATTTGATATGTATGCACATTTCATATGCGACACGATATATTCATATGACACGTAGTTGCACTGATGATATATATGTTGTGATTGATACTATATGATACCCTAGTTTTAGGAAAATCACTAAGGGTTGAAATGTTACATACCCGAACGAACATTAGAATAGGGAAAAATCGTTATGGGTTGAAATGATAGATCTGAACGATTTTTACTGAATTTGGGATCGCGGGTTGAAATGATAGACCCGTAGAAATTTTATAAATCATGGATTGAAATGATAAATATCTGTATCACTTGACCATAGGGTAGAAAACTATATACGGACACCGTTGGTCATGTTTTTCGAAATTAACTGATTTGAGAAATTTAAATCTTATATTAGTTTAAGATTTTATATTTTTTTATATTTTTATTCTATATTTTATATTTATATTTTAAAGATGTTAAACTTAAATTTTATAAATTTTGAATTATATGTTTAAAGTGATTTTATGAGTAAATACCGATTTAAATGTTTATTTAAGATTTTACTTATAATTTTATTTATTTTGAACCATATAATTTATTCATATAAGTATTTTATGAGTGTGTATCGAGGTGGGCGGTAGTTGCGGCTATGCGTTACCACCAGTCCGGCTCTGCAAACGGTGAATCCACCCTGGCATTCCTTGTGTGCCTTGTCATATGCCTTATACGAGCCCACTACGACTTTGTTTTGTACTGTTTTATATGGAGTGCCCTCTGATCAACCTCCAGTTTACGGAGGAATTACGGTACTGTATATACTATGGGAATATATAAACGGTGTAAGGTTAATCATGGTAATCCCGCTTACGCTATTTTGATATTTTACTTTACTGATAGACACTATTGTATATAGCGTATTATAATATACAGTATTAGTTTGACGGATCCTTAGAGGATGGTGATCCCAAACATCCTCTAAGTTACTGTTTGCATTTCATCGAACATTTCATTTGAATTGATTTACTTCCATGAGAATGTTAGTCCTGATCCGAGTTGTTTTGTTTTGCATTATTGCTTGGGTCAGATCGAGTATTCCAGTTTTGAGATTTATCCTTGGAGTTGGAGCTTATATTGGGTTTGCTCACCTGTATCTACTCTTTGATCAGTTGTTCCAGTTTAGCTATTATCATTGTATCGTTTCATACTGTTATCATTTACTTATGTAGCAAAATTATTATATTAGACTTCCGCTGTATTGATTTATGTAAACTTTGATGTAAGATTTTATCTAGTAGCTTCATGATCTACTATTGTATTATTGATTTTCACTGCGAGATGTTATATTTCTCTGTATTTGTGTCTGTGATCTGTGATTCTGTGATTTATTCTATTTACCCCAGAAGCTAATAACAATCTGTCATTTTGGACGGTTCGAGTTGACATGTTTTGTCAATTCGGCACGGTCAAAATGGCAGTTCGTTACATTTGGTATCAGAGCTTTGGTTTATCAAAGCTTTAGCCTATGGGGTAGAAGCTCATTAGAGATAGGGTAGTGATACCCTAGAATGAGTGGAATTATTCGCAGAATCCTCCTTGAGAGAGCGTATTTTGAGAGTATAAATGGTTTTAAATGTTTTTCAACAAATATTTTCGGATATAATTTTTTTTAATATTTAAATCTTCTTCTGAGTTTCCTTTCCATTTGAATCTATCTTCCTTCGTAGATCCTCTTTGATTAGGTTCTTCCGTTCTTTCAACTTTTAATTCGAATTCTATAACTTATCCTTATCCATAAGGTAAGAAGTAGGAGAGTATAAGTTTTACAACGAGATCATTTCCTATCAAAATATTAGTTTGAAATAGGTATTATAATTCTCTAGATGTAATATTGAAGTAGTTATATATTTTGATGATATATATTTGAAAATAACACTTTGCTTTGGTAATACCAATATTTTTAAAAGATTTGATGTTTATACTTTGTGATTTTATATTTTATATATTTTGAATAAGATTTAAAGATGTAAATTTTGTAAGAAAATGATTTTTCTTGATTGAATAATTTTGTTATGTATTTGACTTAATAATATTATTGTATATTTATTATGGATTATGGTTAAATTTTAATAAATAAATGAGTGGGGGAGAGATACATTTTTTCCCTACTTGAAATTTTAATGATTTGAAATATATTATTTATATGATTTGAAAACTTGGTATATATTCTGTTTAAATATATATAAAGATGTTTTGAGTATTTACCTGACGTCAAAGTTGGCCTATCAAATACCTAGTGATTTGGTGTATACGTCTGATCAACGTATATGTTAAATCCTATAAGTATTAGATAGATATAGAGTCATACTCTAGTCGCTTGAAAATGATTCTGGTGATGACTGCAGCATCATCGATATCTATTTTTGGGTTTTGAAAGTGGGATAGATATATATCATCAATCGAGACGTCGAGTGAATACTTAAATCTATTTTGAATGTTTGAAAATATTTTAGCTTTTGATTTATCTATATTTCAAATTATATATATGTATGAGAATAAATATGAACCATTTAGTTTAAAAATATTAATTACTTAATTATTATTTCCCTGCCTCGTTCCTTTTCGGGGACGAAAAGGTTTAAGTGGGGGAGATTGTAACAACCCGTTATTTCCAACGATTTATATTCCGATTTAAATTGAAATTTTTATTTTGAAAATATTCTATAATTTTTCATAACGGGAATTTGAAATTTAAATTACGTACAGTGAGATATAGCAGTGGTGAAAATTTCATCGAAAATTTTGAATGTTTGTCGATCGCGCAATTTTCAGTGCAAAGCTGCGCATAACAGTTCAAAATTTAATGATTTTAAAATTTCTTCAAAACCAGTTCGGACAAACACAAAAAATATTCTATTCGTTGTCACGAATCCGACGACGAAATTCGTTTCGCGAAAATCGGACGTTTTGACCTCCGTTTTCCGTCCGCATTTTTACGTCAAAGGGGTCCGTAACGCGCTTTTGAACGGAGCATCCTGACACTGCAAATTTTATACC
>JASFAX010004170.1:0-40168 GCA_030737875.1 Allium sativum
GAACCTGATCTGTACCAGTAGTCTGTAAATATCTAAATACTTTTTATAGGATTTCCAGTTTTGACATTGTCTAAAGAAGGTAATCCTCTGGGTGTCAATTTGATGTTGGTTTCGGTCTTTGGGGCCGATACTTAGGACCCATGTCTAATGGGAACCAAATTTTTGTTCTATCTGTACTCGCTTCCATCATTCGACTGTATCCTATCGATCGAATATTTGAACTTTAGGTAGAAACTAATGGGTGTAAACATGTGTTTGAGACATGTTATGTTTGATGGTTGCAAGTGGATGCAAGTGGTTGCTAGTGGTTGCCCGTGGATGCATATACACACACTAGGCACTAGATCGGCTCGAAAACACTCTCATACTGCATATGGATGGGTGAGCATTTTTCAATTCTTGTGGATGCAAAATGGTTGATTCAGCACATGGATGTTGCATTTGAGTGAATGATTGTGCACTCATATAGAAATAATATATATCATCAGAATTCTATTGCATACATGTTGGACTCATGGCACTGATATAATTCGCATTAAGGAGGTCAACTGAATCAGTAGACCGCCTGATCTTTGCATTAGATAAGGAACATATACACACACTTTTGCATATGTTCATACAACATTAGAAGTTTTCTAAGGACAATGGATGCTTGTGGATGATGGTTGAGTAGATGGGTGATTGGATGGTAGGACACATTCTTCTTAACTTGAAGATTTCGGGGACGAAATCCTTTTAAGTGGGGGAGAATGTAACAACCCGTGTATTCTATAACCATGAAAGTCATAAATCAAGGTATAATTAATTTTTAGGAGAAGAAATAAGGTAAACGGGTTGCGCCATTGTGTTCGTCTTGGAAAAATACGCGAAATAGAGTCCGAATTTGCGTAAATCGGAGTCCGTATGAAGAAGATATGGACGAACGAAGTTAGGCAGAAAAACCGGAAACAGGCCAGAATACACTGGCGCACTTGTGAAGTGCGCCAGTACAAAAATACACTGGCGCACCTGCCAAGTGCGCCCATACAAATCCAGCACCGAATTCTGGAGTGTTCTGAGGTGACGTGTCTTCTTTTGAGTGGCTGGATGATGTGTATTCGAGCTGTGCGATTCTGATGACTTCTGGACTGATCTAAAGGCTCTAAATCACCCTATCCTCCTATAAATACATCCCTAACCTAAACCTAGGTTTCTTACACAATTCTCTAGCCTCCATTGCTCTCTTCTTCTAATTAAAAATAAAAATGGTGTCGCTACTCTGCTGGAATAAAAAACTAGAAGCTAATCAACATCAGCCTAAGCAACTCAATTCAAACTAGAGATTAAAGTTTCTGCAAAGATTCTACAACAAGTTAAAGTTCTTTCTTTAATCCAATCAAGGCAAGTACAGTTATTTTCCGCTATAAACGTTAATTATAATTTTGATATGTTTTTAATTCTGAATCTGAGATTGTATATATATTCTCTTCTGTCAGATCTGTTTTTCTGTGACTGTTCTGTATCCCTTTTCTTCTTTTCTGTTTCTATAGCCAGGCTACCACGAGCCTGTGCCTAATCTCATAAGAGATGAACGTATGAACGCAAATTTTGGGATGAATGATGCGAAATTTGACAAGACTGAATTGAATGTATGACTTTAGGTCTGAGGCATAAAATATATTGGACATGTGACTTGGGATTGGATGCATAAATTTGACTATGAACATATAATTTATATATGTTGTATGCATAGTGTATGTTGTAATTTAGATCTGTAATTAATTAGAAAAAAAAATGAGCATATGTTGTAAACTAGATTTGGATCTATGCATATTCTATGATAGAAGAAAAGAGGAACCATTGTATGATTACATATGATTTGAGACTTTGGACAAAATGCATATAAAAGTCAAGATCTGATTTTTTAGAAGATATGATTTAAAGATTTAGATTGTTGGGTATATTTTGCATAATGATTCATGACTTAATAAGAAGAAGGATATGGAAACGTAGGTATAAAAGATTTACATTAATTAGGATCTCTACTATTGTGATTACACCTAAATAGGGAATTTTGCATATATGGCATGCATTGTAATTAAGGATCATATTTGGTATAATTTATATGTGAATCTGCTGTATAAGGTTAGTTTAACAAAAATTGGAACATATGTTATAGGGTAAATTATGTCCATATTCTGCGCTATGTAAATGTATGCAAACATGGAAGTATATGATCTTATTGTGAATCACGACAATTATTTAGGCATATGAATTTAGGCCTAATTTATGTTTAGGCAAGGCATGTAAATAGAACCTTTAGAAATATTAAACCTGCTAAATCTGTCATTTACTGAATCCGTTGAAAATGCCTATTTTGCTAATTTGCTAAGTTGCCTAAAACTGCTAGTTCTGTTATATTGCATAGACTGCTAATTAGATTGAAATGCCAAATCTGTTAAATTTGTCTATTGAGATGCCTAACCTGTTATATGCCAAAATCTGCTAAGTTGCTAAATCTATTAAATCCGTTAAGTCATATAATTTGGAAAAATCAGCTAAAATTTGTTATCTGCTGTGTTGATATAATCATCCTGTTATTGATATAATCTGAATTGGCATATATATATTGGGCGTGCGCATAAACGGTAAATTATTAATTAATTGGCCGCAAAGATAAACATGGCTAACTCGAGGTTAGAATGAGTTTGCGGCGTAATTCTGCCCGGAACCGCCCGGCACATCCAGTGGCCGCAAACAATAGGTTCTAATGTGAGAAGTTAGTCATAACCTGCTTAAGACACGAGGTTAGGTCTGGCTTGTGGCAGAAGTCTGCCCGGAACCGCCCGGCCCATCCAGCGGCCACAAGCTAGCGACCTAATGTGAGAGGTCTGGGCATTAATAATTAATTAATGCAAATCTAAGATAAGAATGACGTTTAAAACGTATTGGGGAAAATAGGGATAAACCAACGGGATTAATAGGTGTAGTAAACCCGTCCAATACAAAGTTAGACAAATCTGAAAAATTTGTACATCTGATCTGTTAGTCTGAAAACTTGTTAACTTAATTTGTGAACTAGTAAATCTGAATTCTGTATGTCTGAACTTGTAAACAAATAAATCTGAAATCTGTTAGTCTGGGGACACAAGGTTAGGAGGGGAATTACTTGTGTCATCTGTTGTTTGGGACCCATATTAGTCAGTAACCCTTTCTGATATCAAAACTTTGACCCAACAGTAGGTAGGGTCCGGGCACGCTTACGGAACTAATTATAAGTGGTTCATTTTGATAATGGCGAGGGGTGTTGATGGTGCGTTCCAACCGGGTCATGTGCGTGCATGGATCCCGGTCTGCCTCTGAGGATGTAAGACGCCGTGACATCTGTAAATAGGTCTGTGCCAATTGGTTGTCACTTTAGGGAGTGATACACCCTACTGTGGGGCCGACACAGGATATTTATGTATTAGGGAGCCGATCGCTTGGGGTAGGGTTTTAGGGTACACTTAGTTCTGTCTATTTTCTGTTGGTACCGTCTGTTTCTGTTGGGTGGTAACACCTGTCTGTTTCTGTGTGGTACCGTCTGTTCGGGTGGTAAAGGCCCATTACTAGTGTACACCTAATTCTACATTCTGTTTCCGTAGGGATAAATCTGTTTCTGCTTCTGTCTGTTTCTGATCGGGTAGTAAAGGCCCATTATTAGCATTCTGTTTCTGTTAAAGTATTCTGTACCCGTTCCTGCTTCAATTTAGACATTAGGGTGGCACCTAATTCTGCTATACTAGTATTAGTGCAGAGAAGTGTAAAACAATAGTTTATATCATTCTGTTTTTCTGTTATATCTGCTATACCTGTTACAGTTATCTCACATCCAGTTTTATGTTCATATCATATTATTATTATCTGTTCATATGCTGAAAGTCACTGGACTTGCCAGACTTTTTGTCTGACCCTTGTTGTTTCGCCTCCTTTCTTCCGTTTCCCCCCCCCCCCAGGTTACCCAAGGAGGGAAATACTTTAGCTTGATCCGGATTTCTCTTTGCTTGAAGTGCTTAAAGTATGGCTTGGCTCTGTATAGCTTCCGTTCCATGGGGATTATGATTTTAAACCATGCATTTTGAAGGCTTTTGTACAAGACTGATATTTTGTACTTGAATTCTGAAATTGAAAGGATGTAACCATATTAATTTCTGTTTCCGCTGTAATAAAGTTAAATTTTTTTTCAAGTACTGTTTTATCTGTCTTGTAAGTTTCTGTTCTGTTTACAAAAATGCTCCACCAAAGTTAAGGCATTCCCTTTGTGAGTGACCTTAACGGAGGTGGGGTGTTACATTTAACCCAAAACATACAAAGGATCCTGCATGCCTGCCAGCCATATACAACGATCAATCATGCAAAACAAATAAAACAAATCTATCCTAGCATGCGAAAAGACTAAATTGAAACTGAAATCTTACCAGGCGAAGAGTTCTGGATACGTCTTCCTAATGCTCTCCTCTGTCTCCCAAGTACAGTCATTCTCATCCTCGCCCCACTGAACTTTGACTAATTTCACCGCCTACCTTCGAAGTTGCTTCGTATCATTCCCAACAATACGCATAGGCTTGCGATTCCCAACCGCCTCGGGTTCAACCTCGATATCATCCAACTGATCAGGTGAAATAGTCACATCTGGGTCGTGTATGAACTTCATTAACTGGGAAACATGAAATACGTTGTGAACTCCTGCCATCTTCTCTAGTAGTTCAACTTTGTATGCCAAATTCCCAACTTGCTCAAGAATTGGGAATGGACCAACAAATATTGGTGCTGACTTGCCTCTCCTGCCAAATTGTATCACGCTCTTCAACAGAGAAATCTTGAAAAACACCAAGTCGCCAATGGAGAACTTTAATTCTCTTCTCCTCTTATTAGAATAAATTTTCTGCCTATGTTGGGCAGCCTTCATTCGTTTTGGATAACCTTGATCTTGTTTGATGTTTCTCTTATTACTTCTGGTCCAAGCACATATTTCTCACCGATCTCTAACCAACAGGACGGTGAGTTGCACGGTCTTCCATACAAAGCTTCAAATGGAGCCATAGCAATACTGGATTGACAACAATTATTATATGCAAACTTTACTAGATGCAAATGGTCATCCCATGATCCACCAAAATCCAATACACAGGCTCTCAAGAGGTCTTCTAATATACGATTCACCCTCTCTGTTTGGCCATCAGTTTGAGGATGATATGCGGTACTGAGATGTAGTTCTGATCCTAATGCCTCTTGTAAGCTCTTCCAAAATCCACTAGTGAACAACGGATCTTGGTTTACTCACAATGCCTTTGGGTATTCCATGAAATCTCACTACCCACTTTATATACAGTTCCGCTAACTTAGCTGCCGTCATGTTTGACTTGACGGGTATGAACCTTGCACTCTTAGTCAATCGATCCACAATCACCCAAATGCTATCATGGCCCGATCTAGTCCTTCATAACCCATCAATGAAATCCATTGACACTTATTCCAATTTCCATTCTGGAATTTCTAATGGTTGTAACAAACCACTAGGCTTCTTTTGCTCAGCTTTAACTAGCTGGCAGTTCATGAATTTGGATATAAACTTCCCAACGTCTCTCTTCATCCCTTCCCAGTAGTAGGTCTGCTTCATGTCTCGATACATCTTGTTACCTCCGGGATGTATAGTCAGTTTTGAGCGATGACATTCCCTAAGCACTTCATCTCTCAATCCATTGACATTGGGTACAACTAGTCTTCCATTCTTTCTAGGTCATCCATCTCGATCAAGCCCATACTTGTTCATCTCTTCGTTGATCCCCATCTCTAACTTTGAGATGATTTCCAATAGGTTAGGATCATGCCTCTGGCTGGAACCGATCCGCTCAATCAAAGTGGGTCTGCTCGTCAAACTTGCTAACATTTCTGGATCTAACTCACACTTTGGTCTAAAGTCATACCCAGCGATGTACTCCAGTTGCTTCCATTCAAGAAACATAGACCATAAACTGGCATGTCTTCTACTCAATGCATCAGCTACCGCGTTGCCCTTTCCTAGTGTGTATGTGATATCGAAATCATAGGAAGCCAAAAATTCTAGCCATCTTTGCTGTCGGAGATTTAGATCCTTCTGAGAGAAGAGATACTTTAACGATTTATGATCAATAAACAACTCGAATCTTTCTCCCAAGAGATAATGTCTCCACATCTTCAATGCAAACACGATCGTTGCCAATTCCAAATCATGGGTAGGGTATCTTTTCTCATGCGGTTTCAGTTGCCGACTTGCATAAGCTACAACCCTTCCTCCTTGCATCAATACAGCACCTAGTCCGGTACCACATGCATTCGTAAATACCGTCATCTCTTCATTTCCCTTAGGAATGACTAACACTAGTGCACATATCAACTTTTCCTTTAGAATCTTGAATGCCTTCTCGCACTTTTCGTCCCAGACAAAAGCTTGATTCTTCTTGGTCAACTGAGTCAACGGTGCTGCTATCTTGGAAAAGTCTTGGATAAACTTACGATAATATCTAGCTATCCCCAAGAAACTTCTTATGCCTGTCGCATTCTTGGGCGTAGAACAATCTTGTATCGTAGCCACCTTCGTAGGGTCTACGGTAATACCATTTTCTGAAACAACATGGCCCAAGAATCTCATTTCCCTCCTCCAGAAGTGACACTTAGAAAACTTTGCCTTCATTTGGTGTTTTCTCAACACCTCCATCACTATTCTTAAATGTTCCTTGTGTTCTTCCTCCGTCTTGAATAAACATGTATATCGTCCACGAACACAAGAACAAACTTATTCAACTGATCTCTGAATACTCTATTCATAAGATCAACAAAATAAGCTGGTGCATTGGTCAACCCAAATGGCATGACCAACCATTCATAAAATCCAGACAGCGTCTGAAATGCCATTTTAGCTATACTCTCAGCTTCCACCCTAAGCTGATGAAAACCTGTCGCGAGATCCAAGTGGGAGAATACTCTCGCGCTACTCAACTAATCAAACAAATCATCTATCTGTGGTAGAGGATACTTATTCTTCTTCGTCACTTTATTCGATTCGCGGTAGTCCACACACAATCGAAGGGAACCATCCGCCTTGGTAGCAAACACAACTAGTGCTCCCCATTCAGAAACACTCCTTCTGATAAATCCCTTCTTCAAAAGATCGCTGACTTGCTCCCCAAGCTCTCGCTGCTCCCTTGGTGCCATACGACGAAGTGGCATCACTATAGGTCTGGCATCTTTCACTAAATCAATACGGAACTCAAGCTCTCGGTGTGGTGGATGCCCGGTCACTTCCTTGAAGATGTCCGGATACTAGCCAACCACAGGCAAACCTGATAACTCCCTACGCGGGATGTCGAGGGAATTTAGAAAACTAGCCATTACCCCATCACTAGGTAGACCACCAAACACTACCCTCTGCTCATCATCCGCTCTAGTTGTCACCAAAAAACCCTCACAGTCTACCACCACCCCGTATCTTTGAAGACAATCGACTCCCAAAATAATGCCAAACTTAGTAAAGCCCAAAACAAAGCAACCACAAACAAATATGCATCCATGACTCGATAAGACCACATTACGACAAATCATGCTAAGGTTAGTCGAACCACCACTTGGGTTCGTCACTACTAAAGGTCTGTCGACAATTTCGGGCTCCAATCCCAACCTATCTACCAGGTCACTAGATATGAAAGAACTGGAAGCTCCGGTATCAAACAAAACTCTAACGAGAATATCATAAACAGAAAGCATACCTTGAATAACGACATTCTTTCCCTTCTCCGCCGCAGTTGGGGCATTCGACGAAGAAGGAATAACACTAAGGGCATATGCTTTTGCCATCTGCTTTTCTTTAGGGGGTTGCGAACACTTGTCCTTGTGATGTCCCACTTGGCCACAGTTGAAGCACTTCCTATCCGCTGGCTTGGCCCGACAATTACTAGCACAATGGCCCTTCTTACCACAGCTAAAGTACTCAACATCTTTCTTCTTATTTTGGCCATCCTTATTCTAGTTCTGCTTCCTCTTATTCTGAGAACCATTCTTGCATCCACTGCTTGCTTGTGGCTTTGGCTCCTCTATAGATGCAACCTCAATCTTCGACTTAGGTTAAAGACTCTCTGACCTCAATGTTTTCCCTACAATCAATTCAAATGTCTCATCGATGTGGTTAATGATCCTTTCTCCCAAGTACTGATACAAGCCAGTTATGAACTTATCGTTCTTCTTCTCCTCAGTATCTATTAGGGATAACCCATATTTCGACAAAGTGTCGAATTCGGCAATATACTCTGAGATAGCTCTACCATTCTGCTTGAGTTCCAAGAATTTCTTAAACAGCACTGACTTCTGAGCAGCTGGAATAAACTTATCGCTAAGCGAACCTTAAACTGATCCCAAGTAATCTGATCCTCTGGAGTAGCTGCCTTTGTAGCATTCCACTAATTCATTGCCTGTTCTTGAAACTGATGGGATGCTAGCCTTCTCTTCATCGCATCCTCAATACCCAAATATTCGAAGATACGCTCGCAGCTATCCAACCAATCCTCAACATCTATAGCCGACTCCGTTCCATGTAACGGCTTCCCACCAAGACTAGTATATCCTTGTTCAGCTTGGCAAAATCGGCCCTAGGTGCCTGCACTATTGGACCACCACCATTACCAGCATTGGGAGCTGGCCTCTGCACATCCCTAAACATCTCTCTCATGAGGTCAGTAAACATGGTCCTCATATCAGCAGCATTCCCATTATTGGCTCCTCTACCGGTACCCCATGAATACCGGCTCATCGTTCAATCTGTAAAGAGAAAACGATTAACCATCTCCATAGCGGTGCCAATGCAGTGCGACTTCTTCCTTAACTATACTAATAGTATATATATTTATAGCTTTTGAGAATCAAAATAATGACAAATACGCGCTCTCATACAAGTATTATCTCTCCAAGATGTTTTTCCCTAGGTTAACTACGCAACGTAGAGCTCTGATACCAAGTGTAACGGCCCACCCCACACCAACCGGCATTTCCTCCAAAAGTGCGTTGTACACATGCCCGACTAGCATGGAACGGTCGCCAAAGAAAGGAAAGAAGAGGATGAACTAATCGAAAACCTATAGAATGTCTCACAGCTCATGGAACAAAGTATAATAATAATGTACTTGACATAAAACAGGCGAGACAGTGCATAAGCTGATAACTAAAACCAACATAAACACCATCATCAGAGTAGCGGAAATCCAAATACAGCTTATTACAACTTTCCAAATTACTGTCTCTAAACAAAAGAAAGAAAGGTACACCACTAATGCCCAAAGTAGTGACTAGCAGCGACCAAGGGAGAATATATATATCATACGTGGATGCCTCCTGCTCGTCCCCGGTACAGCTACTCGTGCATACCACCTAACCTGTCTCTAGTGTACTCATGAGAGCACCCAGAGTAATAAGAAGAGACATTAAACTATGGGTTAGACAAAAAGTCTGGTATGAGCGATAAGCAGCAAAACAGAACAATAACAGTTATACTAAACCATACCTGAACCTGGACCTGCAACCAAAGAGTTAGCACTACATACCGTACAATACTCTAAGGTGCCACTAGACAGATGGTGTAAAGATAACTGGGGTGGGGGTGTGCATGTCATAATGATGGCAAACAAATCAAATATAGCAACCATCCTCACATCTCTCACTCGGTGCGTAAAGCATACGCTGTCCACCACTGTCAATCACTAGACCCATCGAAGTAGTGACGGAGTTCGACTTGTACAACTACTGCTACTACCGAGCTTTCCCCATGGAGTCATGACCAAAATCTTTACAAATGACCCCACTTCATTGGTCTATAGCTCTTTAGTCGTACCTAGGCCAATGTGGCCCTGAATCCGTGCACATACCCCTTATACATAGTGATCCAAAGTTATAGACATCGAAAGCCCATTAGCACACGTCCCGCAGCAAAGCCCAACTCATGAAGTTAATTGGTTGGTTCCCAGCAGGATCCTGAGTTCTACTTCCCATTTGGACTACCTTTGCAGCTCAGGTTTTGGTTAAATTGGAGTTGGTCTTCAAAAGAGTCGTCACGTAGTAGTAATAGCACACGTCCGGTTCGGTTCAGATACGCATAGTCCTCCAGTCCTCATCGGTTCGGTTTGGTCCAATGCTTCCTAGTATGCTCTTGGGTGTGTTTCGGTTCGGTTTGGTCCAATGCTTCCTAGTATGCTCTTGGGTGCGTTTCGGTTCGGTATTCCCCTTCTTGCTCGGTTCGATTCGGATGCCCTGAAGTGGTCCAGTTCGGGAGTGCTTCCTCATGTCTCCAGATCCGTTCCGGTCTTCCCCCCTTAGCTCCGATCCGATCCTCTTTGGACTCTCCGATCTGATCCCCTTTTGGTCTCTCCGACCCGATCCCTTGCCCAACTCCAACTCTAAGCAAATGGTCTTCCTTCTCGCCAAGCCCCTTATGCTAAGTTCCAATCCGAATCAGGTCCACTTGCCTGGTTCCCCTATCCGATCCGAGCCCAATGATCCGATCTGATCCGGTTTGAAAGCCTGCACATTTCCTGCAACTTTCCAGCGACCGTTTTACGCCATACGACGGCATTTTTGACCAATCTAACAGTTCTAATCAATCAAAAATCATACCATACAGTCATAGCAACATAGAGAATCAACTATAAACATCAAAACGACAACCATAGCATTTTAATTAGATCAAACATAGCCAAAAATCCATATATTCCCTTAAACATGTTTAGGCATAACTAATGATATGATTAGCCAAACTTAACCAAATTATCCAAACTTTCTAATAGAGGCTTAAAACATCATTTAGAATTTTATAAATATTTTTCCAGAATTTATTAATGTATAAATTCGCTATTCAACACTAATTACCCTTAATTAACCATAATTAGTGAGGAACTATGCAAATCACTCACCTTGGCCACAAATAAAATACCAAATCTGAAATAATTCTTTGTTTGGCGCTGTTCCCAATGCAACACAGCAGCTCTCACCTTGCTTTGTGCTATTCCTCCTTAATTTGATGTTGATTAGGCTAATCTTCAATTGGAAAGTGGTTTGGGGATGTTGTAGATGTTGGAGGCCATGGCTAGGTTAAGAGGAATGAATAGTGACAGCTGAAAAATGAGAAAAAGGTATTCTCCAAACCCTAACGGCCCTTTTAAACTCCTAATCCCGAAATTCCCCTTTGGGTCTAGTTGTTAATCACCCGGTTAAGCCCAATTAAGTTGTTTTTCACCATCTGAAACTTGTTTCAGCCATATCCCCCGAACGATGAGTCCGTTTGGCTAATGTGACCACTCTACGGAAAGGTAAACCATCATCTGGAGCCAATGGAAGTGGTTTATGGTCAAAATTCCTTTCCAGTCAAAAGATATGGTCAAAACAAT
Organism: Allium sativum; assembly: GCA_030737875.1. Classification (NCBI taxonomy): domain Eukaryota; kingdom Viridiplantae; phylum Streptophyta; class Magnoliopsida; order Asparagales; family Amaryllidaceae; genus Allium; species Allium sativum. The sequence continues at coordinate 11,424 of JASFAX010004170.1, forward strand.
ATCAGCTAGGGGCAAAATAGTCATTTAAAAATTGGCAAAAATCATGAACATGGGAAATGACCCCAATAGTCGTCTCCCAAAGTTACATGACCATACGACTTCGTATGTGAAAGAAATAAATATTCTACGATCCTTCGATGCGTAGAATGCAGGTCGTTGCAAGGATGTTTATTCTTGTTCAATAAAATAAGATTTTATAAATGATGATATGGTTTTCCTATAGATTGCACTGTTTTGCGAAAAATGGAAATAACATGACTTTCTAGTATATTAGATGAATTTAATATGCAATCACTATTATTCTAGTGTTCAATTGACTTCCAAAGTGATTTGATGAGGTTATATTTTGATAAATATAAAGTTTTAAAAGATAAGAAGCAGCAAGAATTCTAAAGAATAAATTAAACAAGAAAGGTCCTTTAATAATGAACAATAATAAGATAATCTTGTACTTATGGGAAAAAGAATTATCGTAAATTTGATTGAATGGTTGCAATGCATGGTTAATAATTAAATTTTGTTTACATCATGTTTTGTTTTATGATGATGGATCGCATTAAGGATGAATATGTGATGTTTTACCATGTTAATTATGGTTATTTAATGATGGATGTTTTGTTACTAATACTGATTGTAATAGTACATGTTCGATGATGTTAATGACCACGTTACTATTCAAGAGTAATTAGTGTACAATGAGTTGCTTATACTTACATTGATGGCGTATTATTATTGGTTGATAAATAATAATCATGTAAGTATATTTGTATTTTATCTTCTTATCTTATAATTTGGAGTTATCATTTGATACTGTTGGTGTTTGATGACTACATGTTAATATTATTACGATAAGTGAGTAAGATATTATTTTCTACTTTTATTCGATTATGTTGGTGCGGTGATTGCATTAATTATATTGACTGCAATGTTTACATTAATATTAAATTACATTTATTGCAATGGTTAAATGGATGAAACGGTTGAATGGATGCAATGGTTTTAATGCACTAATAAGTATTTGGATGCAGGAGAAGAGCAGGAAATAGAACTACGTAGGCTTAATCCTACAAAAGGGTATGTAGGCAGTCTTTTCCTATGCAATAGCCACCGGATCCTTTAGGTTGGGCTAGGGTGTACAGGGTTAAGCACTGTCCAAATATAGTTGAAACTTTTTTTTCTCTTTGTATATAATTTGTGAAGTTATAAGATGTGAGATTGCAAAAAGAAGACAAAAGAAGAAGCATAAGGGGGCTTAGCTTGCATATTGGATCCACGGGTTGTTTTTTTTAAATTCACTTCTTATGTATTGCTGTTGTTTTGTTCTATGGGTATTTGATGTAATAAAATGCATTATGATGATTTATTTATGTAAATTATTCCGTCATGGTATCTTCCATATTGTTCATTGTTTCTAGCATTTTTTCCCTTAATACTTAAGGTCTACTACTTTTAATATCTAAAATTAGTTTTAAGCATGTTTTGATGACGTTTATAATTGATTTTGGACCTTTAAAAATAGTGGGCCATTACATTTGGTATCAGAGCATAGGTTTAGCGATTACTTAAGCCTTGGTAGGTTTGACCGTTATGTTATAATGATCTACACCTTAAGGTTGGTTTAAAAATAGGAGAAAACATTTTGATTTATAATTGCATGCTTTATATATATGTAGTGTTTGTTTGATCATTATTACCTCACTCTACAACGTTGTTTATTTATATGAGTGATTAGCATGTTTATTCACTAATTATGGCTAATTAGTGGTGATTAGTGATAATTAGCTAAATTATGACTCTTAAAAATATGAAAAATATGCAAAATTCTTGAATCATATTTTTTGTCACATATCTGAATTTGAGTTGATTTGGATTACGTTTACTAATCCCGGAATTTAGGGGATTAAGGAGAAAATCATGGGTTTGGGTATATTTGACCTAAAATAGCCTATGTAATTGATGTTTTGATCTTTTTGATTGAACCTATATGTTGTTGCTGTTGTTTGGGATGTTTTATGATTGTTTAGTAAATTTAGAATGGTTGAAAACGCCGTCGTTAGGCGAACATAACTCGCTGGAAAACCTGTAGGGTTCTGGTTCGTATCGGGTAAGAATGTGCTGATCAGATCGGTAGCCGAACCAAACTGGACTGGGAGTCCGGATGATAAACTCGAACCGAACTGGAGCTTAAGCAAAATGGAGCATGGCGAGAAGGAAGGCCACTTGCATAGAGTTAGAATTGGAGTAGGGACTTGATCGGGCTAGAATGTTAGCACGGGATCAGATCAACGTGAGAGGAGCTGGAGCAACAGATCCAAATGGGTTCGGTATGGCATAGCCAAATCGAACTGGGATTTGGAGATTATGAGGATGGCATATGAACCGAACCAAGGGAAGGAAGCCGAGTTGAACTGAGGGGAGGAAGTCCAACCGAACCGGAGGACTGAACCGAACCAGATTCGAACTTTTACCACACGACGACAATGGTGAACTCTTCTAAAGACCAATTCCAATTCGACCCAAACCCGAGATGCAAAGGAAGTCCAAGTGGGAAGTTATTACTAAGGATCAAGAAGGGAACCAATGAGCTAACTTCTAGGGTTGGGCTTTGTTGCAGGACGTGTGCAAAGAAGTTATCGATATCTATAACTTTGGTTCACCATTGAGAGAGGGGGCATGTAGGCGAACCTGAGCCAGGGTTGTGTGGACTAGTTGGCCCCTAACCTAGAGCCAGGGTTGTGTGGACTGGGTAGGGTTATTGACTATAGACCAGGGCAGTGTGGTCATAGCAATAGTTGTACGGAGTTTGACTCTGCCATGTCCCTAATGGATTTGGTGATCAAAACGGTGGATATCGTTTGCTGCTTTACACACTGAGTGAGAGATGTGAGGATGATTGCTATGTTTGATTATTGCTTATTAGTTCATTTCATGATTGTTTGGATTAATTCTTTAATTGAACTGATTATTGTTTTCATGTTTGGTATGTTTAGTTTTCTTGTATGTTATTTGTTTGTTTTTTGTCTATGTTAATTATATGATTAAATAGTAGGCTAGTGTTGAATATTGATTGAATTTACACTCGAAAAACAAAAGGGTTGAAGGGGGACATGATTAGTTTAGGCATAGTGTGTATATATTTTTTTCTAAACTAAAGAAGACTAGTATTTGGAATGACTAAAAGTTTTGAAGATGTTCCTTGAAGGTGGGAAGAGTAAAATGGGGAATTTTAGTGATATAAGACTTAATGTTTATCACTTAGGAATATGTATGAAAGTTGGAGTGACTCAAAATGAATATTTATTATGAAATGTTTTTCAAATAGTTACCAGCTTCCATAACATCAAAAAAAAAGTTTTATGAAATTTGCCAAAGAATTTTATTTTATTTTAAACATAGACGGAAGTTTTGATTTGAAAGCAAAATCTTAATTTTTTTTTATGAAGAACTTTTATCTAGTGGATCCCTCTTTGGTATTTTGAACGGTTTAACTTTATCACCAAATGAAGGACCTTGTTATATATGGATTATCACTAATCTAATGCAACGACGAAGAACTCTTTTGAAGATAAACTCCAATCGATTAAAATCCAAGATGAAAAGGTAGCTCAAGAAGGAAGTTGTCTTTAAAGTTGCAAATGGGGACCAAGGGTTTCAAGATGGAATCAAGGGGTTCAAGTGGGAACTAAGGGTTCAAGTAGGAACCAATGTGTCAACTTCCAAATTTGGGCTTTGCTGCAGGACATTTGCAAAGGGGCAGTTAGTGTTCGAGACTTCGGTGAATCCTTGAGAGGTTGGTAAAGGGAAGGTAGGGGACTCCACCATGTGAGGAGTTCCAAATGTCACTGTGTGAGGAATTAGTCTGTCTGCCGTGTGCTTGGGGACATTCGCTGTACCAGAATTGAGTAGATAGCCGAAATAGTGAATTCCAAATGCTTTACGCGTGAGTGAGTAAATGTCAAAATGAATGATGGACACATTAGTAATAGGAGGAGATGTCGTACTAACCATTATAGAGATTTATGAATGTGCACTTATTGTTTTGAAGGAATGACCATAAGTGGGTGCATAAGATATTCTTAAAGAGGAAAGAAAGAAAAGGCACATCGTTTCTACAAATGTGAGGCTTTAACAAATTTCATCACATTTTTATAGAATACACATATTAGGATGATTATATGGTTAGCACATTAATGAACATACATGTGTTAATTGTTAGTTTTATGATGTGTTTATTGTTCTCTTGGTTTACATATGCTTTATTCTTATGAACAACATTGGTTGTTAATTTATGTGTGTTCTTTTATTTTTTATGGACGTCTTAACAAGCTCTATTTCCTATGTACCTCAATTATAGTCAATTAAGATTGAAATATTATGGTGCATGTTCTTTTATTTGTCACTTTCATTATCTCACCCTATGTTGATAATTATTATTTTTACACACCCTATCTTGTATAGAGTGAAAAAACGCATATTTTAATGTATATGTAAAAAAATTAATTCATTGTAGTGAATGAATTGTCGATTATTATGAATGATGAGAAAATATAGTTATTATTACATACTATTTTATGTAAAGATAACTTAAGATTGATGAATTTTCATATGTTTCGTCATAAAACCCATAAGAAAGATTTATTATTTTGAGTGGGTTTTATATTTAAGGAATTGCGGGGGCGCAATTCTTTTGAGAGGGAAAGAATGTAACATCCCACAACTTTTACAGTTCTAAAACTAAAGTAACTAAGAATTGATTTTTACTAGAGGATAAACAAAATGATGTATCTATAACCATTGCGAAGATCTTTCCGAAATGATCGATTTGATATATATTTTTGTTATATTTGGAATTATGGTTTACAAAGTATTTTTTTTTAGAATGGAAGATGCGCACATGAAACTATTAATTTTCAATATTCTAATTTTTAGAACAAGAAAATAGTGTTTGGTGTAGTGATTAAGTAGACTTTGATACACAAAGTCATGAGTTCAGTTCCCATCAATGATATATTTTTGAATTTAAAGCAAAACAATCAAATTTATGCATGTTCCAAATATGAAGTATTTGTGTATGTATGCACATATAAATGGGAGGCATATAAGATCAAGAGTTGCATATAAGGAAAGATTTTATGCGTTTATGTGTATATATGTTACATATAAATGGGATGAATATTGTTTTCAAATTATAATACATAGGCTGTAAATTAATTGCATGTTAATTAACATGTTATTTAAATCCTCTGTGTGTGTATGTGTGTATAAGTATATATGCATGTATATAACTTGATCATGCGTTGACTTTCTATGTTATGGGAAGTAGCAAAAAAAAGAGATTTAAAATTATATACGTGATTTCCACTTTTGAAAATATGTCAGCAATCAATTTGCATTAATTGACAATATATTTTAATTATGGAAGGTCGTGGGTTTATGAATATTTTTGAAGCTATTAGACATTAATTGGTATAACTTTGAATTGTCATATACATGAAAATGTTGATTAATTGTGCATGTGAGGATAAATTAGGCACTGATTGGCATGTATGTCAATTGATTTGTTTTTATTAGGGATTTATGTCCTAAAGACAAGATATTAATTCTCTTGTATAAATGGTAACTTTTTGATGAATTTAAAAAATATATAGATATGTTACTTTTTTTGGTGTATTCAAATCCCTTTTTATCACGGGTTGGATAAAAATAATAGCAATAGACATATGAGATGTGCCTTAACATATTACTTTTTGCAAAGTAAATAAGAGAGCGACTATGATTTAATATAAGAATAACTAGGGTTAATCTAATGTACTAAATCAATCTCTAACAATTATATGAGTGAGCCAAATTTAACCTTAACCTCCATCTTCTTTCATTCTTCTTCCTTTTTGGAAAAGTATTCAAACACATCCTATTTACTTCTTCAATTTTTCCTTAATGGAAATAATGGAAAGATTCATTCTAAAATAAAGAATATAGAGAGGATCAAAATAATGGAGAAAAAGGAAGAAATCTTATACAAAGTTCATAGCTATGCTAAAAGGGAATAAGTGTTAGATAAAACGGAGATGATACATGCCTATGACTTATATGAGTATGGATACTATTTTCAAAAGCACAGGTATGAGTTCTCTAACTTAACTAATTGAATTTAAATTATTAATTTTGGTGTCTCTTGAAGAATATTTATGATTATTAATTTTTGACATGATATGTTGACAATTGTTTGATATTTGAGATTTCTTGGTGTGTTGAGTCTAAGTTTATGATTCATTACTGATTATTCCACTATTCGAATTTTAACTGATACTAGTGACAGGTCTGAATATAGGAGCTATTCATTCAAATGAATGACGTTTAGCAATGACGTTGAAATTGGATGGATAAATGAAAAAAATGTGATTATCCATAGTTTGTATGCATTAACACTTTCTGGAAAAAAAACTAATTAGAGATGGGATATAATGTTATTATTTACGAATTCCTGAACAAAATCATAAATAACATAGAAGGATGTTTATTCTTATTCAATAAAATAAGATTTTATAAATGATGATATGGTTTTCCTATAGATTGCATTGTTTTGTGAAAATTGGAAATAACATGACTTTCTAGTATATTAGAAGAATTTAATATGCAGTCACTATTATTCTAACATTCAATTGATTTCCAAAGTGATTTGATGAGGTTATATTTTCATAAATATAACATTTTGAAAGATAAGAAGCAACAAGAATTTTAAAAGAATAAATTAAACAAGAAAGGTCCTTTAATAATGAACAATAATAAGATAATCTTGTGCTCGTAAGAAAACGAATTATCGTAAATTTGATTGAATGGTTGCAGTGCATGGTTAATAACTATGTTCTATTTACATCATGTTTTGTTTTATGATGATTGATCGCATTAAGGACGAATATGTGATTTTTACCATTATTACAACAAATTAATGTGTCGTTAATTGTGGTTATTTAATGATGGATGTTTTGTTACTAATACTTATTGGAATAATACATGTTTGATGATGTTAATGACTGCGTTACTATTCAAGAGTAATCAGTATATAATGAGTTGTTTATACTTACATTGATGGCATATTATTATTGGTTGATAAATAATAATCATGTAAGTATATTTGTGTTTTATCTTTTTGTCTTATAATTTGGAGTTATCATTGGATATTGTTGGTATTTGATGACTACATGTTAACATTATTACGATAAGTGAGTAAGGTATTATTTTCTACTTTTATTCGATTACCTTGGTGCGGTGATTGCATTAATTATATTGACTGCAGTGTTTACATTGGTATTAAATTACATTAATTACAATGGTTAAATGGATGAAATGGTTGTAATGAATTTAATGCACTAAAAAGTATTTGGATGCAGGAGAAGAACAAGAAATAGAATTGGGCTTGATCCCTCAAAAGGTGTATGTAGGCAGTCTTTTCCTATGCAATAGCCACCGGATCCCTTAGGTTGGGCTGGGGTGTATAGGGTTAGGCACAATCCAAATATAGTTGAAACTCTTTTTTTTTCTCTTTGTATAGAATTTGTAAAGTTAGAAGATGTGAAATTGCAAAAAGAAGAAAAAAGAAGAAGCAGAAGGGAGCTTAGCCTGCATGTTGGATCCACAAGTTGTTTATTTTAAATTCACTTCTTATGTATTGCTGCTGTTTTTTCCTATGGATGTTTGATGTAATAAAATGCATTACGATGATTTATTTATGTAAGTTATTCCGTCATGGGATCTTCCATATTATTCATTGTTTCTAGCATTTATTTTCTTGTATACTTTAGGTCCACTACTTTTAATATTTGTAATTAGTTGTAAGCGTGTTTTGATGAGGTTAATAATTGATTTTGGACCTTTAAAAAGTGGCCCATTAAAGATCTAGATGGAATTTAACCCTACAATATAAGTAGATATATCCATGGGATTCTTGATTGAGATTTATTATAATATGCATGGTCGTGCTCAAATAATAGATTTGTTTTACATAATCTTCTCATTGATCAAGATAAAAGGATGAAGTTATAAAGTGGATGATATGTTCCATGGCTCGAGTTTAATCCTAGATATATTGGTTAAAAAAATTAAGTTACATTAAAACACTGGTCACAGAAGAAGGTTGTATCGAATCGTTGATTTTATTATAACTTGGGTAACAGCGATGTATTACTAGATGCCGCTCAATCTTTTTAATTTAAATATAGTTTAAATTATTGTCGACGTTTTAATAACCTATAGGGTCACACAATTAGATTGTTTTAAAAGGGGAGAACCATTCATAAGAAAATGAAAATATCAAATGTTGATATTTTTATTTCATTTGAACTAGTGTAATGTGAATTCCGTTCCTTTTGTTTTGGATCTTCTCGTTTGTATTCATGATGTCGACCATCTTTAATAAGACACGCAAAAAAAGGAGATCTAAATAAAAGTAAAGACATATGTTTCAAGTGTTAAATCAAAACTATTTACCTTCAAAATTTCCAGGTGAGTTCAAGTCTCTTAACATTGTTTATAATGAGCAACTTGGATTCATATTATGGAAAACATGATTTATGATGATAATTGTTGAGGATATTGTGTATTGCCAAATTCTGAGATCTCTCACTCTTTTAACAATAATATTCGACTTAAATTCATATGGTGCTTAAAAATTCTCAAATTTTTATATGTTGTTCATGATATGTTCCAGCACCTTCCTGTAAAATTTCATAAATTTTTATTGAGTTTTCATGTGTTATTTGATGTGATTTTCGAAAGCTTTTACTGGTAAGTCTGAACAAAAAATGCATGATGATTAGTAAATCTTAATAAATTGTAGAAAATTTATTCAATTCTGAAATTTTGATACCTTTTTCCTAACATATTCCAGCACCTCCCTACTAAATTTCATGAATTTTTATTAAGATTATACATGTTAAACATGGTGATATCCGAGAATGTTTACTATAACAAATGGATAGAAAGACGTATGTTAGTAAAAAGAATTATAAGTAATTGTAGACATACCTTTTTCTCTAGTTGTTGCTTACCAATTTTCATGTAATTCCACATGATTTAATTGTCGGAATTCGACCCGAAATTGATAGTTCTTCAAGATTCGGCCTGGGTGTTTTGTCACTCCCCCTTCTACATTTTAAGGTGAATTTCTGACATTGATTTCCATGTTTTAGACACTATGTCTATACTTACAAGAATTTTATGAATTCAAGTGTAGAATTAGTGGTAGTTTGTTTTTTGGCAAAGCCAGCGGGGTTTAATAGGCCCTTCCATATATATATATATATATATATATATATATATATATATATATATATATATAAGCAAAACTTACATTATAAATGAGGGTAAGAGAAGACTTATGAAATACATAGGTAAGAAAATAAAAGGAAGTAGAGAAGCTACAACCATCTATGCTGTAATGGCCCAGATTTTTAACCATTTTTTTTTAATATTTAAAATTGTTTTAGATGTTGATTTGGATTTTAAATGGTTTGAATTTAATAATTTTGAATATTATATTAGTTTAATTAATAAATTAATAATTTAATTTCAAAATAGTCGAAATTGACTGAATTTGCAATATTTTATGATTTGGTAATATAACAAGATTTATTTAAGAATATATTTAATTTTACTAATGATTTCGTTATTAAACGATATTTGAATGTTTGATTTATAATTTTAATTATAAAACGAGTTGCAACAGCGCGACAGTTCGTAATATTACGTTTTGAACCTTAACTGAACATACAAGATCCAATTTAAGTCGCTATGGAATTCGTTTATGTCCAAATCAAATTTCCAAATTGAATTTTCATCTTGTAGATTTTTCTTTATGTCCAAATCAAAGTTCAAAATAGTCGCTATGGAATTCGTTTATAAAATATAAAGATTTATTGTATAAAAGTAAATGGTATTTAAATTATTGAATATCGCTTTGACTTGGAATTCAACCCGAAGTATTTAATTTTGAAAGTATATGAAATTCTACTCGGGTATGTCTGATTATAATATTTTCATATTATTATATTTAGGTATTTTAAAATTGATTTGTTTTAATTTAAATTGAACACTTAAAATGAGACTTTATTCAAATGATCTCCGTTTTCAATGAAACAAGTTTTATTTATATTGTAACAGCTAATAATTTCTAAATTTCATGTTTCGTGCCAAATGGAGTTATTCGTGAACATGGCAGAATTAAATGCAAATAAATCGATCGTTTGGACTCGAACGAGCGCCGTTTTTTGCAAACGGACTAAGAATTCGACGAAAGAAGATTCATTAGGACTGTAATGTCGAATTGCACTACGACGTCCATCCACATCACGATTGGAGTTCGTGTATAACCACAGTATTCAATAAAAAAAAGTTCAGAAATGGCAATATTCATGAATAAAAATTATTACTCATGTCAATAAAAATCTTTAGTCACATCACGATAAAATAATATAATAAAATATGATTACTTTTATTTATATAATACACCTACCGTGACCCCTAAATTCCCTAAACTTTCTTCTATCGTCTTGGTTTTCTTGTAAACCATTCTCAAACTTCTTCAAGAATTAAAATCAAAATAAATGCTCGATGAAATTGAGTAATTTCATATTTGTTAAGGTCGAATTTGGGTAAACTTCACGATGTTATTATTTTTAGCACACTCGATCAAAATACTGGAGCACATCATTTCTTCCAACAATGGCTGAGGCTCGCGGAGATCGGAACTTGAGGAGTTGACATGCCATTTCGATGTTGGCGTAGGGTTTGTAAGAAAGAGATGCACGCTTTGATGGAAGTTGGTGGCTTTCGGTGACCATTTTTGTCGAGAGCCCACTATAGCGAGCAACGAGGTAGGGTTAGACTTGGTTGGTGTTTTAAGCAGTGTTGTGTTTGAACGTGGTGACGACGCTGCTCGAGATGGCGAGGTGTTTCGCGGGGGATAATCTCAAGGAGTTCGGGGATAAAAACTATCAATGGTGGTGTCAATAGTTGTGTGAGAAGGTGGGGATCATGGTGTTTTCTGACTGGAGGAGGCATTTGGGAACTTCGACGTGGTGGTAGTAGGGTCGCCCAAGGGGGCGGTGACGGGGGATGTTGAGTGGCGGCCTCAGGCGGCCCAGTAGTCGATGTGGGGTATCGGTTTTGTGTGTGGAAGCTTATACTGAAGCAAAATAGGAATACAGGGAGAAGTAATATCGGAGAAGGGTACAAAAGGGGTAACGTGGGCTGTAAATTTTGTTGATAATCATTCTGATGGGTTGGGCCTTCGTAGTATATTATATATATATATATATAATGATTATTATATAATGAGGAAAGGTCGGCTGTAAAAGGCTATGAAAGGGCTGCGTGGATTTGAAGAGAGATAAAGAAGGATCTGTCGTTAATAGTCATGATTAGATTAGGGTAATTAGATAATTAAAGTTAGTTAGTTAATTTTATTTATATTTGTAACGACCCGGATTTTCAGTCGTTGAACTCTGAATATTTAAATTTATTTTAAATATTTTATTTGAATTTTATATAGGAATATATATAGGAATTTATTTAATAAAACGTATAATTTATAATATAATTATAAACGAGCTCGAAATAGTCGCGGTAGTTTGTAATTTACGATTTAAAACTTCAACCGAATATACAGGATCCAAAATAAGTCGGATTTCTTTGAAACAAGAAACGTTCGGATCTATTTGATTATATTTTTCTAATGGAAGAGAAAAATTGAGTTTTCATGTTATAGATTTTGTTTTATGTCCAAATCAAATTTAGAAATAGTCGCTGTATAATCATTTATGGACCATAATGGTTTAGTTAATATAACTAGAAATTGGTTACGAATTTGGACAAGATTCTTTTGAGGCGTAGTTATAATTTAATTTTTAGAATTTTACTGTAATTTTTAATTTGCAAAATAAGCTACTTTTTATTTGGAGTATTTTGCACCCTATATCAATATTTGGTGGTTTCATAATATAAGTTAAACTACCGATATTATTATATTTTTGGGATCGTGGTACCTCGCTGGACACGACCGCACTCTTATTTCTGTCCGTAGCAGTTCATACAAGAACGAAATTTTACGCAATGGAGTATGTAAACCTTTTTTTTTCTTTTTTTCGATTAACACTATGAATCTAAATACGGAAAGAGTGCCATTTATTTCTACAGAAAAATTCTATCAAAATACCATATTCTATATTGATGTTAATGGCAGAATCTGAAGGTGAAAAGAATGGCAGTTGTTTATTTGTTTATAACTTATATAGAAGTTTTATACATGAAAATCTAGAACCATATATGAATGTACGGTCACTCAAGCATAAATTCTTTTCTTTTCACTTGAAATCAGGAAATGATAAATGTTAGTTTGGCATCAAAGGCTCCACATGCCTCAGGCCTTAATGGCTACTGATGAATGTAATGCATGCGACTTATCCTACCTTACCCTATCAGCTTTCAGAACCGTCCTCTTCACGTTTCTTTTCCAAAATTGTGTTCTCCAAGTTTTCAAAGCCGTGTTTGCCAAGGAAATTCATTTCCGTGCGCCTCAAGCTGCTGGAACCCGTGCCAGCCACGCTATTCGCTCTTTAAATACTAGTATCCCCAAAGCAAACCCGAAGAGATATAAATCATTTAAACCAAATTCCCCAAATTCTATTCTTAAGTCTCTCCTATTCACTTCAGTAAACACGAAAATCACCGCACTTAAAAATCGCCACCGCCTGATGAAGGATCGAAGGGAAGAATTGGTTGTGTTTTTTGTTGTTTGGGGAATATTCTCAAGATGGGAGGTGTTATACAAGGCATGGTGGGTGGCGCTGGGAAGAGTGAAGGGGGAGCGACCGTTGCTGACGACGGCAGGTCGTCCGGTGGCCCTAGGTGGCGCTGACGAAGGTTCGAACAAACGTGGTTTACCGGTTCCTGGCATCGTGATTTTTCAGTTTAATCGGAAGGATTGACTGGTATTAATTTCATTAATCTGGTTTAACAATAGGTTAACCCAGGAAATAAGAGGAGTATGGTAAGAAGGAGTTTAAACATGCTTAAACTTTGGTTAACATGGTAATTGTGACACCCCACCTCCGTTAAGGTCACTCACAAAGGGAATGCCTTAATTTTGGTGGAGCGTTTATTGTGTATAGAACAGAAAAGTAAACAAGACAGATAAATATATTGGTACCTGGAAAACAAAAACCACTTTTATTGCAACGGAGAAATAGTTTGCTTACATCACATCAAAAACCAACTACAAAACCAAATGCACTTATTATCCACCTTGACAAATAAGTTCTGAGTACATAAAATAAAAGACATAACCCCAACATAAAATAGCCATAAATAAGATAGGCTGAACTTTACTTCAGCGATCCAAGCAAAAAGAGAGAGATAAAGCTGTCCAAATCAAGCTCCACTAGTCCTAGTCTAACCCTAAGCACTAGGGGGGAAGGAAGAAAAGAGGTGGAAGCAAAGGGGGTCAGACATAAAGTCTGGCAAGTGCAATAACTTTAACAATATAATCATTAAGTAAATAAGATTAGGCATAAGCTGGAAAATAAGGAAATGACTATGAACCAATGGGCATGTCAGAGCTAATAAAGGAATAAGACGAACAAAGATAACGTTAAAGGCGCACCTAATCATTATAAGATAATTACAACATTGCACTACACCAAACACCCTAAAAGTTGATCCTGCCTACCAAACTTAATAATGATAATGGTAGTTTCTTGTACTCCTAGCTGCCTTCATAGGTGCCGTCTGCCCCTATCTCCACTAGGTGTACCCACTACCCCCATTCGATCGGCTCCCTAACTCGTAGATACCCGGGCTTGCTCCACAGTGGGGTGTATCACTCCCCAAAGTGGCAACCCGATACCACCAAAAATGCACGGCTTATACCTACATGATGCAACAAAGTCATACCTACCAGCCTGGGGCCACACACGCACCTGACCACGTTGGACTTGAGTTGCCACCGCTAACCCGTTTTGACCTCTTACAATCAAACCCAGTATGCGTGCCCCGTCCTCGACTTGGGTCGATCCCACAAAGATACTCAATGGGTTACTGGTTGGAAAGGGCCCCCATGCATGACACAAGTTTTCACCTATGCTTGGTCCCCTCTAAGGTTTTCCCCACTTAACCCCATTCTTATTCATGTCTTCTTACATGTTTCAATCTTGGTTAAGTGCATCTAATCGTATTTCGCATGCCACCCAAGGCACCCTCTTAATTTCACATGCCACCCATGGCACCCACTTAACCCCCCATGTCCCACCACATGTTTATCTGGTTAAGTGTTTCTTAGTTCATTAACACCGTAACCTTGTAAAGACCTCCCACATTTGATTGGCATTTGTGGCTGTTGGATTTGCCGGGAGGGTCCGTGCAGTCTTACACCACAAACGAGCCTAACCTCGTGTCTTTACAACTGTTACGCATATAATTCATGCCTTTGACCTCTCACATTAGACTGGCATTTGTGGCTGCTGGATTTGTCGGGCGGGTCCACAAAGTCTTACACCACAAAAGAGTCTAACCTCGTGTCTTAGGCGGTTTATTATTATACATCTTTATTTAACCCCAAATTGGATTAATATCCCTATTCAAATTTGTAAATAAATTCCAAATATACTTATGTCCATAATTGTCACCTAAATTATGTCCATAAATACCAATTTTTCCCATTAATGTCTTAAATTAATTATATGCCTTTTTAAGGCCATTTATGCTAATTCTCAATATGTGTATATTCAATATTACCCCATCGTCCCCACATTGTTCGTTCGCTTATCATGACATATATATATATATATATATATATATATATATTGGACTAGCAATTAGTCGAATGACATAAAAGGGAAGAAACATCACAAATTTGCATAACACACTAAATGGATCTAACTTACTAATAAGGATTACAACATATCTTGCATAAACTTGGTATTGTCATGAATCTAAACATAGGCTAAAAGGTGTGAACTTGCATATATGAATATAGTTTTCACCCAAAACTTGCATAGGCCATAGTCACAAACTTGCATAAAACTATGTATGTCATAGATCTGAATCTAAAGGTGTAAACTTGCATATATTTGAATCCAATTTCTACCTAAACTTGCATATAGTCATCTTATTTGGTTCACATGTAAACTATGTACAATTCACATAGAAACATCATATAATCTGCACCCAAACTTGCATATACAATGATGTCAAACATGAATCAGGTTGAAAATAGATGATTGGGTATATACAAAGGGATTCACAACAAAAACTATCATTATGAACAACTAGCATACATTCACAAAATATCGCATTTTTCCCAATGTTTTACAAACATAATCATATAACCCAAATTATAACTCAACCTAATTAACTTGTTAATTATCTTATTAAAGAAATCGAACTCACAACTCAAAGAAGGTCTTGAGTTCTGCGATCTGAGTTGTGAAATTGATTTAGCTCGCTTTTGAAGTAGACAAATTTGTTGTTGTAGTTGTTATAGACTTGAGTTGATTAGCTTTACTTTTCCTCTAGTTGATGACGTCTATTCTAGGTTGCAAGGTGATAGCATGACGGCTATGGTTCTAACTTTTGATTAGGTTTTAGGGTTTGAGTCTACATGTGTTTATATAGAATTTAGGATTAATTTAGGCCATCCGATCAACCTAGAATCAATCAAGACCATCCAGTCAAGAAAGGGTAACACCACAGCCCTAATGACTCATCACTGAGTCACAAAATCGTCAACTTTCAGATCTGCCCGGGAGAGGGGGGAGGGGCAGGTTGACCCTAGGTCGACCCCTAGGGGGAGGTCGACACTAGGGTCGACCCCCTGGTCGAGCTGGGTCCTGGGCGGGAATTTTCATGCCCAGCCCGCTTCTGACTTCTGATTTGAATTTTGAATCTATTTTCGAGCTGTTTCAATTTATTTGAATTTTCTAGAAACTTTCAATAACCATAACTTCTTCATACGAAGTCTAATTTACGCAAACTCGAACTCTATCTCAACCAGAATTCCGAGACGAACACAATGGCGTAACCCGTTTCCCTTAATTCTCACATTTTAAATTAAGTATTGTTTAATTCGTTAGTTTATGTTAACAGAAAACATGGGGTGTTACAGTAATTAAAAGGATTTGCCGGGGGAAACATCCAAGAAGATTTTGTGTTGGTCTTTTCTTCTTGGAACGAACAAAAAGTAGGTAAACGGGGTTATTAACTTAATGATGAATGGTTGCAGTGTTTTAAAGGGAATGAGTTGCTTGAGAGAGTTTGTTAGCAGGTGAAGTTGATTGCAAAATTTTAAGGAGCATACGGGTTTAAATCAAAATAGAAGAAAGTTCATATTTTTGGGATGGGTCCTTTGTGTGTTTTATCATGTTCAAGAATTTGCCAAGGCTTGTGTTTGGGAATTTGCAAAGCAAGGTGTTTTCTGCTTACTTTACAAAGGTATCAGTCTGTGCAGCAATATCAACTGCTGCATTTGCATACCTTCACCCATGGAAGTCGGCTTCTTCATTCGAGAAGTATCTGCTTGGATTTCTTTAATCCTTACTTGAGTTCAACCTTTCCAATTCTAGTTTTCACTCCTATGACTACTGAGATGATCAAGAGAGGTAACATATTAGATACAACAACAAAGTTGATACATCTTATGTAACAACCCGCATTCTATGCATTGGAGGATCGTAGAATATTTATTTATTTCCCATATGAAGTTGTATGGTCGTGTAACTTCGAGAAACAACCATTAGAGTCATTTCCCAAGTTCATGATTTTTGTCGATTTTTAAATGACCGTTTTGCCCCTAGCTGATCTTGTTTCGGCCATAACTTTTGATTTGAAAGGAATTTTGACCTGAAACCACTTCCATTGGCTTCGGATGATGGTTTACCTTTCCGTAGAGTGGTCACATGTGAGAAACGGACTTACCGTTTGGGAGATATGGCTGAAATAAGGTTTGGAAGGTGAAAAACAGCTTAACCGGGCCAAATGAGGTGATTAGCAAATGGGCCCATAAACCATTTCAGGATTAGGGTTATGGGGAGGCTGAAATGAGTTAGGGTTTCCTTTCATTTCAGTTTTCTAGCCTCCACTTACCTCTAAGAAACCCTAAAAATGGCCTCCAACCTCTAAATCACCTCCAAATCACTTTCTACTTGAAGATTGGGCTTAGCAACATCAAATCAAGAGAGATCAACACCAAATCAAGATTAGAGCTGTTGTTTTGCATTGGGATCTTCACCAAAATCAGAGATTTGTTTTAGGTCTAAGTTTTATTTATGGCTAAGGTGAGTGATTAGCTTGATTTTTCACTAATTATGGCTAATTATGGTAATTAGCGAAATTATGGCTTAGAAAAATCTAGAAAAATTTCTAAAATTCTTAAACATCATTTTATGCCTCTGATATGAATTTGGGTTAATTTCGACTTATTTTGCTAATCTCGGAATTTAGGGGATTAAGGGGTGATTAGTGATAATTAGTGAATTTATGCATGATTAAAATCTGGAAAAATATTCAGAAATTCTTAAATATTGATTTAGACCTCTGTTAGAAAATTTGGCTAATTTGGATAAGTTTTGCTAATTATATGCTTGAACATGATTAAGAGGGATTAAGGGAAAATATGGGGTTTTGGCTATGTTTGATCCATTTTAACCTATCATATTGATGTTTTGGTGTTTTAGGTCACTTCTACTTGTTGCTATGACTTTGTGGTATGCTTTGTGATTGTTTAGAATAGTTAGAATGGTCAAAAACGCCATCGAGAGGCGTATAAACAGTCGTAGTAAAGTTGCAGGAAAGTGGTGCAGGCTTTCGGATCGGATCGGATGGATGGGCTCGGACTGGGCAAAGTATCACCGAACCGAACCGTAGCTTAGCACAAGAAGAAGAATGGAAAAAAGGAAGGCCACCATGGCTGAACTGGAATCGGATCGGGTTAAGTAAGGGGGACCAGATCGGAACGAGATGAAGAGAAGGGGGACTGGATCGGATCGAGATGAAGAGAAGGGGGATCGGAACGGTAGAGAAAGGGGAGCGGATCGGACCATGACTAGGGAGGCCGAACCGAACTGATGCGGTGAAGGTACTCTGAACTGAACCAATGCAACGTGAAGAACCTGAACCGAACCGAGATAAAAATATACATGACCGAACCGAATCGATCCAGTATTGACCAATAACCCAAGACGCAAAGGTAGTCTAAGGTGGAAGTTAGAGCTCAGGATCCAGCTGGGAACCAATGAGTTCACTTCGTGATTTGACTTTGCTGCGGGACGTGTGCTAAGGAGTTGTCGACGTTCATAACTTCGATTCACCATGAATGATAGGACTACATTATTAGTGTAGTAGAGTCACTATGACTCGAGGGGCAATGTGATCATAGTAGGACTATGAGCCAGCGCAGATGGGGTGAACAACTCCATGGGGCAAAGTGGACATAGTAAAGGATTAGTAAGGCTATGAGCCAGCGCAGATGGGGTGAACAACTCCATGGGGCAAAGTGGACATAGTGAAGGATTAGTGGCTATGGATCAGTGCATATGAAGCCATTATGACTTCATGGGGCAAGGTGATCACAACAAAGTATTGGGTGATCGAAGTGGTGAATATCGTATGCTTTACGCACTAAGTGAGAGATGTGAGGATGGTTGCTATGCTTGTTTGTTTGCCATCACTATGACATGCACACCCCCACCTCTGTATTCTTTACACCGTATGTAGTGGCACCTTGGAGTATTGTACAGTATGTAGTGCTAACTCTTTGGTTGTAGGTCCAGGTTCAGGTAAGGTTTATTATACCTATTATCGTTCTGTTTATGCTTGCTACCACCCATACCAGACTGATGTCTGACCCAGAGTTTTATGTTTCTTCTTATTACTCTGGGTGCTCACACGAGCAGACTAGAGACAGGTTAGCTGGTGATGCGCGAGTAGCTGATTCGGAGGCGAGCAGGAGGCTTCCACGTATGATATATAGATATTCTCCCTGTGTCGTTGGTGGTCGCTACTTGGGCATTAATAGTGTACCTCTTTTATCTTGCTTTTGCTTTTTGAGACAGTCTGAAAAGTTGTAATAATGTTGGCTTTGGATTATAAGCTATACTTGGATTTTCCGCTACTATGTTAGTTTCTTTTCAGCTTATGCACTGTCTCACCTGTTTTATGTCAAGTATGTTGTTATTATATTTTGTTCCATGCACTGTGAGACATTCTACAGGTTCCTTGTTAGTTCATTTCCTTCTTCCCTTTCCTTCTGACGACCGTCCCGTGCTAACTGGACATGTGTATAGTGCACTTTTGGAGTAAATGTCGGTTGGTGCGGGGCGGGCCGTCACATTTGGTATCAGAGCTCTAGGTTGCATAGTTAACCTAGGGAAAGACACTAGGGAGAGATAGTACGTATATGAGAGCGCGTATTTGTGATTACTTTGGTTTTCAAAAGCTATATATAGATATATTATTAGTAGTATAAGGATGAAGTCGTACTGCACTAGCACCACTATAAGGTCATTAATCGTTTTCTCTTTACAGATTGACCGATGTGTCGAGACACAAGGGGTGCTGGTAGAGGGACCAATAATGGAAATGCTCCTGACATGAGGACGATGTTCACTAACTTCATGAGAGAGATGCTTAGTGTAACAACCCGAAAATCTGGGCCAGTTTAAAATTTTTATTTTGGCAATTTTAGCGAATTTTGAATATTTAAAATAGATTATTTTAAATAATATCGACGAGAAATTTATTTTGAATATAATAGAACGTATATATTATACGCGTCGTCGTTAGAATATAAATATTTATTTATATTTTTAAAAGGAATTGAAAATGGCGCGGTAGTTCGATAATTCGATTTCAAACTTCAATTGAATGTACCGGGTGCAAAACAATCCGGATCTTAGTGAAACCAAAAATGATAGGATCTATTTGATAATATCTTTCCAACGAATCCGAAAAATCGAAATTTCATGGCAGGAATCAAAAGATATGTCCAGTTGAAAATTCTGAATAGTCGCTATGGAATTCAGGCCCTTAAAAATTGGCATTTTGCAAACGACCTCGGATTTCGACGAAACCAGTTTTGTTGGGTCCGCAGTGTCAAGTTATTGCTAGGTTTCAAATTTCATAATTTTTCGAATCAATATGTGAGCGTAGCAAAGGAAAACGTGTTTTGACCATTTCAGTTGATTTTAATCGACTGGAAATTGGCCATTTTTCTAACGGTCTCAGAATTCGACGAAATTAGTTTTGTTAGGACCGTATCGTTAATACGAAGCTAGAAAATATTTTTTTGAGAATTTCTAGAGCTAATATGTGACCCCGGTAATTTGAAATGTACGTTTAAAATTCAATATATAGATTTAAATGTAAATTCAATGGAAACTGATTGTAACTATCGAATCAGCTTGCGATACATATCCCATTGTGTTCATTATGGGGGTAAAACGCTAGGGACGGCAGGCGGTAGGCCTCGTTTTGAGGTCAAAATAAAAAGGTACCTTTTTAAGGAAAAAAAAATAATAATAAAAATAAAATATAATAGTCCTTTTACATATAGCCCTCCCCCCCTCATAATTTTCAGTCAGAAAAAAAACCCAAAAAAATAAACCGCCCCCCCCCCTCGATCCAGCATCGCCACCCTCCGCCACCCCGTCGACGCCCCGCGCCGCCTACCGTTCCCTCCCTCCGCGACCTCTCCCTCTCTCTATTCCCTCGATTCCCGAACCGCGAAACCCCCTCTCCGAGCCATCAGAAGACCGCCACTTCCCCCTTTCCTTAAGTGACGCCGCCGCGCCTGAGGAGCTCCACCACTGCGACCTTGGCCGTGACCCTCCACTCGTCCGGCGCTCCCTCTTTCCTTAGCCCCAGCCCATTCGAACCTCCGCAACCTCCTGAGCTCGAATCCGACGATGTCCCCTCCTCCTTTGAAAGGAAACGACTTTCTATAATAAAAAGGTGAGGTTTATTTCTATTTTTAATTAAGGTAATTAGTTTAGAATAAAAATCAACTTTATTTCCATGTATTGGCAAAGAAAGATTTGAACTTTATATGTGTAATCTAAAAATAAAGCTATGATTTTTGTTTATAGGAAAGGTCGGATTTTTTTTATATGAGATGTTAGCAAACAAGGGTCGGATTTTTTTTTAAATAGGATATTAGCGAAGGAAGGTTGGATTTTTAATGAAGTAGTACGTTTAAAAATGTGATTTTTATATGTTGAACTTCGGATTAAAAATGTGATTTTTATGTATATAGTGACTACGGGAAACGAAGATGACGAAGACGGGATAACGAAGAAGATTTCTATAAATGAAGAGTCGCGGTATTGGATAGCTTTCGGTGAGAACTTCTCACTCTAAATTTCTTTTCTAGTTATATATATATACTAGGATGCAGACGGTGCTTAGTAGCACCCGACACCCGTCATCCACAGACCATGGATGGCTTGTTTGTTAAATTGTTTGATTGTGTAGTTGGTTAGGTTATTGGTTTGAATTGAATTATTTGGTGAATTGAAATTGATTTGATTGATGTGTGAATGGCGTGGGCCTTCACTAGACCGGGGATAAGGCTAGGCCTCGTCCCGTTTCTAGTATCGTGCCGTTATGCCGCCGAAATTTTCTAAAATATGTTAGAAAATAAAAATATCATTTTATTGTGTAAATGAATTGAATAGAAATTCATAGGTTGAAATAAAATGTTTTATCGTTAAAAATATAATTTTTAACGTGAATGTGAATAAATGAATAGTTATAAACAAATCGGCCGATTTGTTTGTATATACACTGATTTGACTGATATTGATTGGGTCGATAAATTTCACACATCGCCCAACTGCACAAATAAAATATGTGTTTGATTGCTTGGCACCCCACACGGGTATTGGGATGATATTTGACGTACACTAATCCCGATTGTTTAGTTGTATGTCGATCGATCGATTGACAGGCTGTTATAAGCGTTGAATATTTATATTTGATGCTTATACAGTGTAGAATGCACTTTGGATGATGGTTGATTATTCATCGTTGTTGATAAATACATGTGTTGTAGAAAATCCATATAATTAACATTATATGGTAATTGATTGGGTCTCATTCTAGTTTTGAAATAGAAGTATTTGAAAAAGAAATATTTGAAATAGAATATTTGAAAATAGAAATTTATGAAGCCGTGTTGATCAGATTGACGCCATTTTGACGTGAACGATATTTATATCGATTTTATTCATTTTGAAATGAATTGAATTGAAAACGATTTCGAAATGAATTGAATTGAAAACGATTTCGAAATGAATTGAATTGAAAACGATTTCGAAATGAATTGAATTGAAAACGATTTCGAAATGAATTGAATTGAAAACGATTTCGAAATGAATTGAATTGAAAACGATTTCGAAATGAATTGAATTGAAAACGATTTCGAAATGAATTGAATTGAAAACGATTTCGAAATGAATTGAATTGAAAACGATTTCGAAATGAATTGAATTGAAAACGATTTCGAAATGAATTGAATTGAAAACGATTTCGAAATGAATTGAATTGAAAATGAATTTGAATTGAATAGAAATGAATTTTAAAACGAATTTATAAAGAAGAATTCAATTTTGATTTGAATTGAAATGGAAGTTGAAAATGTTTTTGAAACGAATATAAAACAATTTATATAATTCGTTTTGAATAGAAATCGACGAAATATATATTATATATATTATATATATAATATAATGGCCTGAATAGAACGCGCCGCGGCAGTTCGTGAATTTCGACCATTTATTTCAAACGAACATTACGGGAGATCCGACCGTCGGATTCTCCTAAAACCGGAACCGTTGGGTTCGTATCGAAAAGAGCTTTCCAACGAATATTAGAAATTAGAAATCTAACAATTGGATTTGGAATTATGTCCAAATCAAATTTGAAAAAGGTCGCTGTAAGTGCAGTTCGATGGCCATTGATGGAAATCGACTGTACGGGCCTTGATAAAATTATTAAAAATAGTAATAATTTGTGTAAAATCATAAGAAATGATTTAGAAAGAATTGGGATGAAAAACTCCATATTTGAAAAGATAAAAATAGATTTTTATCGAAATGAACTAGTTTTGAACTAGAATTATAATTCTATTTATTTTTTTAAATAAATAAATTGAATTTGAAAAAGGGGTTTTGAAAATAACCAAAATTTCCAATGATTGCATTGGAATGGATTTGAATCGAAATTGTCTTCGGAATATTTCGATGTTGGATTTCGTGATTATACAAATGTTGTTATGGAAATTTGAAAGATATATATATATATATCGTTATTTCCAATGCGATATTTGTTAGTCGTAGAATTTGATATTGAATATAAGCCGGTATATTTTCTATTCAGAGCCTTGTATTTAATATCAAATGTGATTTGGGTTTGTCGTGAATGGTGTCTTCATTAACACTGTTCTTGAACCCAGTTGAGAAATGATTAAATCTTTTTATTTAGATTTAATGAAGTGTACCAATTAAATAATATTTAATTGGAATTGAATGGATATTGATTTTTGGGTTTATCGTGAACAGTGTTTTAAACAACACTCGTTCTTTAACCCGATAATTAATGGAATGTGATTTTGGGTTTATCGTGAACCGTGTTTTAAATGACACTGATTCTTTAACCCAGTCGAAGATTAAAACTAAGTGGAGTTTTAATGAATCTTTAATTAGATTGAAATAATCGAAATGGAGTATCACCAGTTTTGCTCCAGGCGATAGTTAAATCTTTAATTAGATTTGAACGTGAAATGGTAATTGAATTTACCGATAACACCGTGGTGTTAGATATGAAGTATAACCAGTTTTACTTCATGGGATGAATAGGTTGGGATTGGGAAATTAAAACAAATGATTACTTCGGTAAGGTTCGTTAATCCCGACTAGTTTGAATTGATATTCAAAAATAGATTATAGAATAAATTCAAGAAATTTATCTTGGATAAAATTAATGGGAACCTTTCCCTATGAATGTGAAATTTAGAAATTGACTGTCGGTTAGCCAAACAGAATGGTTTTCTGGATATTGATCTGATGTTGGTTTCGGCCTTCGGGGTTAATATTTGGGGAATTATTCTCTTGATTAATTTACGGTTAGTGACTAATGAATTGGAATGAGGCGTATGTTGTGTTTGTGTAACACTTATTTAAAATATACGCGAGTTATTCGGAAAGACCGGGTTTATCCCATTCTGAATAACTGATACGACGATAAGTCGAAGATGAAGACGATGGTCGAAGACCGGAGGTCTTCACGTCGTTTGGGTGATAACTGATGATCTTGATTGGGCTGTACACCCAAGAAGATGGAAACAGATGGTGATCGTCCAGACGTACTTGGAGATCGATGGATATGCGAGGTACTAGGTGCCTCCGGTTTCGTTCAGCCCTAGAACGGACTTGTAAATGGACTGTGTTTCTGACATCGGATTTCATTCTGTGTGACTGATATCGGTTGCATAGGATGGTTTGCCTGTGTGGCATGCTAAGATGCAAATGATCAAGGCTTCTGTTGAAAAGCAAAGTCTTGTGTTGATGATCGAAGCACGGCCTTTGTGGCGTAGCTTTGTGTAACGTTTACTTCGCGAGTTTCACACCCGGTATGAACCAAAAACGGGAGACGGACCTCAGGGAGGACTTGCGTTTCTTTCTAGTTAGAAGTGGCGTCAGTGGTTTTACACGCCCTGACGAGTTTGACTTATGTGGTTGTTGCTGTTGCGAGGCGCCTCGGTTATATCGGTTTCGGCCGATGCTTCTGGTCGGCTGACGGACCAGACTTACACCCCATAGGGTGGGGAAGCGTAGTGTTCAGGCATAATAA
Organism: Allium sativum; assembly: GCA_030737875.1. NCBI lineage: Eukaryota > Viridiplantae > Streptophyta > Magnoliopsida > Asparagales > Amaryllidaceae > Allium > Allium sativum. The sequence goes on from JASFAX010004170.1 coordinate 36,318, forward strand.
TCCACATCGGTGGACCGGCCCTGTCGCTCCAAGGCTTGCCTGCGCGCTTGCCTGTGGCTCGGGCTAGAGAGTCACGAATCGGTTGAGGACTATCTTTTGCCTCGGTTCATAGACGGAAATCCAATTTCCAAATACGTGACAATTGCGGTTTTATTTGTAGAGCCTAGTATGGCGACATAGTGGGATGGGGCACTCATGCCGCCTATGATTGATACTTATGATTTGAAGTTGTTTTATACACTATGCACTTATTATAATATCAAATGATTTGTTTTAAACGTATCAAGCATTCTTTGGCTGTTATAAGGTAAAAACCCTATCCCCCGGCTTGCGTTGCATTGTGTGATAGGACCTGGGTCTTATAACAGCTTCATTTTTCTTTATTTAGCATTGCGCTGTTTGTTTTATGCACTGGTATTCTTGGGAGGAAACCCGTTCCGTGTTATACGGCGTGGTCCCTTGATTTACCTAATGATTTAAAATAAAGATTAATAACTATTTTAGTTCTCACACCAGTCACATGACTGACCTGGAGTTTATTGTTTTAACCTAAACTCTGGGTGCCCTTATTTTGACACGGGCAGCTAGTAGTTTTGGTTTTGCAGATTTATATTCACAGGATCCTGGTTTACAGCTGGAACGATATCCGGAAAGCTTTGTATCCGTATATCTCATTCTAGTTGTGTATTGTATTATTTTTCCGCTGCGATGTATTTAAATGTAATTTAAATCTCTGATATTTCTGTGTAATATTCATTTCTACTCTGTATATTCTTGTAATCTGATGCATTGTTGTAATATACAATAAAATGTTCTTTTATATGAGTTCTGTTGTGGTTTGTTCTCGAACCATCCGGCGCTTTCCTTTACGGGGAAGTTACGGGTCGTTTCATTTTGGTATCAGAGCCTTGGTTTACAGAGCTCGAGAACAAGACACATTAGAACCATACGAAAGAATTCATCGGATATTGGATTAGTAATATCCAATTAAAATGACTCGTTAGAGATAGGATCAGTAGTATCCTAGAACGAGTGTGAAGAGTATATTTTCCAAATGAAAACAATTTTGTTTTAAAAATTTAAATCGTCTTACATGTATTTGAATATTTATTTATTTTGAGTATGGACAATCGAGTATATATAGATTTCGCGTATACGCGTCATGAACGTATATTCGAAGTTTTAATATACTGGATAGATATAGAATCATACTCTAGTGGCCCGAAGATGATTCTGATGATTGACTAGTTGTCATTAGTATTCATGTTCGAGTAACGAAGGTGTGATATCTATATATTTCCATTAGACTGGTGTGAGAACCAAAACTTAAATAGATAGATTCAGTTGTTGTGAATTGGCATCAAAAACATGATTTTTTTTTTTTGTATATGTATCAAAATTATGAATTTGAAACGTTAAATTCACTAATTGATTGATGTTTGTGTTGTTTGTTCATTTGTTTGCTAATTTTGAACCATCAACCATTATGCCTAATTGAACCAAATATTGGATTATATTGAAAATTGGTCGCAATTGCTTGCATATACATATACTTACATTGAACAGGTCATAGCAAGGAGGCTAGAGCCAGAGAATAAAATTTGTTTGCCCGACAAATAGGTACATGTTTACTACATAATTTACTGTTTTGTTTGGGTAATGATGATTTTGTGAGCCTATTGGCTAGCCGCTTGGCTTTTTCTTTTTCTTTTTGAGATCTGAAGGACCGGGGAAGCTATTTGAAATTCCCCGATGCTCCCGGTGCAGGGGAGGTTATGGCGAAATTTTTCGGAAATTTAGGGTGTTAGCCAAATTTTTGAAATTTTGAAAATTCTCAGAAACTGAAAAGTTAGAGAATGAAAGCCAGATCGAATGTAGAGCTTAATAATCAAACCACTTTCGACTTTGTTCCTTTTCGGGGACGAAAAGTTTTAAGTGGGGGAGATTGTAACAACCCGAAAATCTGGGCCAGTTTAAAATTTTTATTTTGGCAATTTTAGCGAATTTTGAATATTTAAAATAGATTATTTTAAATAATATCGACGAGAAATTTATTTTGAATATAATAGAACGTATATATTATACGCATCGTCGTTAGAATATAAATATTTATTTATATTTTTAAAAGGAATTGAAAATGGCGCGGTAGTTCGATAATTCGATTTCAAACTTCAATTGAATGTACCGGGTGCAAAACAATCCGGATCTTAGTGAAACCAAAAATGATAGGATCTATTTGATAATATCTTTCCAACGAATCCGAAAAATCGAAATTTCATGGCAGGAATCAAAAGATATGTCCAGTTGAAAATTCTGAATAGTCGCTATGGAATTCAGGCCCTTAAAAATTGGCATTTTGCAAACGACCTCGGATTTCGACGAAACCAGTTTTGTTGGGTCCGCAGTGTCAAGTTATTGCTAGGTTTCAAATTTCATAATTTTTCGAATCAATATGTGAGCGTAGCAAAGGAAAACGTGTTTTGACCATTTCAGTTGATTTTAATCGACTGGAAATTGGCCATTTTTCTAACGGTCTCAGAATTCGACGAAATTAGTTTTGTTAGGACCGTATCGTTAATACGAAGCTAGAAAATATTTTTTTGAGAATTTCTAGAGCTAATATGTGACCCCGGTAATTTGAAATGTACGTTTAAAATTCAATATATAGATTTAAATGTAAATTCAATGGAAACTGATTGTAACTATCGAATCAGCTTGCGATACATATCCCATTGTGTTCGGAATGGGGGTAAAACGCTAGGGACGGCAGGCGGTAGGCCTCGTTTTGAGGTCAAAATAAAAAGGTACCTTTTTAAGGAAAAAAATAATAATAATAAAAATAAAATATAATAGTCCTTTTACATATAGCCCTCCCCCCCTCATAATTTTCAGTCAGAAAAAAAACCCAAAAAAATAAACCGCCCCCCCTCGATCCAGCATCGCCACCCTCCGCCACCCCGTCGACGCCCCGCGCCGCCTACCGTTCCCTCCCTCCGCGACCTCTCCCTCTCTCTATTCCCTCGATTCCCGAACCGCGAAACCCCCTCTCCGACCCATCAGAAGACCGCCACTTCCCCCTTTCCTTAAGTGACGCCGCCGCGCCTGAGGAGCTCCACCACCGCGACCTTGGCCGTGACCCTCCACTCGTCCGGCGCTCCCTCTTTCCTTAGCCCCAGCCCATTCGAACCTCCGCAACCTCCTGAGCTCGAATCCGACGATGTCCCCTCCTCCTTTGAAAGGAAACGACTTTCTATAATAAAAAGGTGAGGTTTATTTCTGTTTTTAATTAAGGTAATTAGTTTAGAATAAAAATCAACTTTATTTCCATGTATTGGCAAAGAAAGATTTGAACTTTATATGTGTAATCTAAAAATAAAGCTATGATTTTTGTTTATAGGAAAGGTCGGATTTTTTTTATATGAGATGTTAGCAAACAAGGGTCGGATTTTTTTTTTAAATAGGATATTAGCGAAGGAAGGTTGGATTTTTAATGAAGTAGTACGTTTAAAAATGTGATTTTTATATGTTGAACTTCGGATTAAAAATGTGATTTTTATGTATATAGTGACTACGGGAAACGAAGATGACGAAGACGGGATAACGAAGAAGATTTCTATAAATGAAGAGTCGCGGTATTGGATAGCTTTCGGTGAGAACTTCTCACTCTAAATTTCTTTTCTAGTTATATATATATACTAGGATGCAGACGGTGCTTAGTAGCACCCGACACCCGTCATCCACAGACCATGGATGGCTTGTTTGTTAAATTGTTTGATTGTGTAGTTGGTTAGGTTATTGGTTTGAATTGAATTATTTGGTGAATTGAAATTGATTTGATTGATGTGTGAATG